>JAPKLW010000867.1:271935-323021 GCA_026898455.1 Plectranthus barbatus
TTTCAAGAACGTCTGATTTAGTACTTAAGGTTTTTCGTTATTTCATTCCCCTGGATCGATAACCTTAGGGTTTACAAATTTATTTTCCACTATTTCTATAATTAATCTATAGAAATTACAGTGATCAACCTTCGCACCATGATGATGAAAATGCAGTTTCAGACTGAAGAGTTGGTGAAAAAGGTGGAAGGCAAGAAAGCTGAGAAAGGAACGTCTGCTGTGGGGAAGAAAAAGAAGCCTACCTGAGGTTGTGGTCAACTCTAAACTCTACCCTTTGGAACAAAAACTCCGTTTAAATTTGTGTTTGTGTGGATGTGTTGGGTGATTGTTTGAACCCGCTGTTTTTAGTTTGTTTAGTTTAAGTTGATGTCTTTATTTTGAATGGATGTTTAGTTTGTCTAGTTGGTGTTTTAAGTGAATGTTATGAAGTATTGAAAATGTGTCTATTATCTTGTCTTGAGCTTAATGATGCGGGTGTGTGAGTAATCTCTTTCTCTCGAAATTTCATGAATGATGATTGAGTGATTGAGAGTCAGCCCCCAAGATTTTTCAAGTTTAATTTTAGGATGATAGACTAGCTTGAGGAACAAAACTTGTGGTTATTTGGTTTTTGAAAACCTGATATGCTGCGTGCTTTAGTTTAAATGGTACTTTAGTTTTGCTGAGAAAAGAACATGTGAGATGCCACCTACCTGAAAATGTTAGGCCATTTGAGACGAAATTTGAATGAGTATTACATGAAGAAATGATTTAGGCAGTCTCTTCATCTTTGTGCTTCCAGAAGTTCTTTTCATTGCATTTTAATTACCTTTTCACCTAGATTTGAGCCTTGAGCCTTTTTGTTGATTTTTGACCATAAAAGATGTGAGCTATTTTCCCATACATTGGCGTGATTTGAGAGGTAGGCTTGCTTAGGTTCTCTCACTTAGCAGTCAGAAAAAAAAAATAAGAGAAGGATATAGATGCAATAGATTGATTATGTAGGAGTCTGAGAGCTTGTTTGTAAATAAAACATGCTGCAGCCTGTAAGAAGCATGTGTATATAAAAAAAAATTAAAAAAAAAATTTAATTAGATGGGACAAATAACCATCTAGAAAAAGAGCTTTTAAGCATGAGAAGAGTCTGTAGTTCTTCCTATTTTATCTCAAGAATAAATTCTAGGTGGAAGACCTGTAGCATGCCTCTCAAGTCTATTTGTCACTTTTCCTAGAATATTCCTACCTTAGCCACAGCCTTACATTAGAAGCTCAAAAGACCTTTTGATCTTGATGTGATATAATTTCTTTTAGTGGAGAATGTGCTGAAGTTTGAAGGTAGTCAAAAACAGTGGCATCAATGATCATGAGAGCTGATATGGAAGTTAAGTTTAAACTTGTAGCACTAGTTAGCTATCTTGCTGAAAAGTTTTGCAACTTTGGACTATCAAGCTAGTTTAAATTGCTTTGATTAAACTTGCTAAATTGTGGTGGCTGAAGCTTGATTACTTAAAAGTCATGAATGAAATTTTTCTTCTTTATTTCTTTGGTGTGAACTGAAAGCTTCAAGACAAGAATATGTAAATTAAGGTCCCTTTGTTTTGTTTGAGTCTTTGTTGCTTGGGGACAAGCAACATCTTAAGTTTGGGGGAGTGATAACTCTCTTAAAGAGTTATTATTTTGTGTCTAGTCTAGTTAATTATATGCTAAATTAGGTTTATTTTATAGGATAAATAGTATAATATAGATAATTTGGTTAGTATATGAAATTCAGGGTTATTTTGTTGTAATTGTGTTAACTTTGAGTTTTGCGAAGGGAATTGTTTGAATAGTATCACAGGCATCATTATGCTGAAGCATGACAGAAGCAAGAAAGAATGATATGATGTCGCAGCATAAGAGTAGCATGGCCAAAACTCCAATGAAGATCATCTGGGACCACAGCAGACAGGATTTCAGCACTTTTCAGATCTTGTCCCGGAAGCAGAACACGTGTCTCCCAGGAGAGCCGTCAGAATTGGGAAGCAGATTGAGGAGCCACGTGTAAGGCCTGGATGGAGTTGAGGGGAGACAAAAGAGATATTCTTCAGGAGGAAAACAACAACACAGACGAGGAGATCGGCATAGGTTTTTGAGCAAGAAGAACGAAGAGTTCGTGAGAGGCAGCAGTGGCAGTTGCAAAAATCACGAATAGTTTATCTTTATCTTGCAAAACTTGTTTGATATTTTATTGTGGATGATGTCCGTAGATATGAACTTGAATGTTATTTTCTTTTTAACTTTTGTAAGCATGAGCTAAACGTTTTAAGCTCGGGTTGTTGACTAGTTTATCCGTTCGAATATATGTTGAGCTGTTCTTACATTAAATCTGGTGTTTGATTTCAATTCTGGTTTGTTTGTCTATCTAAACACGACAGTGGCAGGTAGAGATCTCGCCTAGTGAGACCGAGAGGAGATCTAGGACGAGGGAAAAGAAATCAATCTAGATATTTAGTGTAGACATACATAGAATCTAAGGCTTGCATAAACCCCTGTTCTAAAGTAGTATGTTTGAAGGCAAAATCTATCATAGACATATGAAGGTTAGCAAGAAAACATAGATCTAGAGCTATGATGATAGTCTAGGCAGAAAAGAGTGTGGTTGCAAGAATCAGAGTTGATGCTTGAACAATGCTGCAGCATATAGGAGAAAAGATAAACAAAAGTCAATAACCCGAGTGCTTTATCCTTATTGATTTTAACACCATACTTGCTAGTTTATGATTATATTGTGGGAAGAGTTAATATTAATTGCTTTAGCATTGTCTGGTTTAATTTTATATGCTTTCTTGTTTATTTAGTTTGGAGAAATCACAAATCACCCTTACTTTACAAACAATAGAATGTGCACAATTCACTTTCACTCCCTTGGGTACGATATCTGGACTTAGATCTGTATTACTTGTTTGACATACGTGCACTTGCGTATAAATTTCATAGCTACTAGCACAACAACACTCATCAACTTCACGGTTGGTGCCGCTGGTCTCACCACCTCTTATTGTCTGATCCAGCTTGTGGATCATCTCGGAGAGCATTTTATCGTCGTCAGAATCCAAAGATGACGAAGGACCTTTAGAAGGCTCTTCAATAAGTTTCCTTTTACCGGTTGACGCACACCTCTCCGACCCTTGAAGGAGTAGACTCCAGTCAGGCCCAGTAAAATTCACCGCATCCATATCTCTCTCAGGGGAGGGAGTGAACGACAGTGTCAAATTGAACTCTTCCGAACCAGAGTTCTCACAGTTTTGAGAATCGGAGTTGGAAGACATTCTTAAAAAGAAAACAAAAAATCTAAAGAAGAAAAAAGGGAGGCAAACACCTAGTCATCTCATATCTGACTCGCACGACCATAACCCTAGTTCTATTCATTAGAGCCCCCGGAGACACAAAAATCAAGAAGGAGAATCGAGACAAATGGAAGAAGAGAGAGAGACTACCTTTTTTCTTTCAAAGATGGGAAGTTTAGGATGATTGTCCAAGAGAACACAGAGCCAGTCGTCGGAAATCGCAGAGGGAGAGAAAGAGGAAGAGAGAGAATATGCTTTGGAAAGTGTAACAATCAAATCCCAAAAGCAACGGTTAAAAGGCTCGCGCCCGTTCGACTGCTCAAAACCACCCCCGGTTTTGCGATAATTACACAACTGCCATTCAATTTGGGCAAAAAAAAAAATCTAAAAGCAGTTCGATACATCGAACTCCTGCAAAAGGAGTTCTCTCATCTGAATTACCAAAAATTCTTTCGAGGGTAGTTTTTCCATTTCGACCAAACATTTCCAATTGCCGCGAAAGGGTCAGGAACCACGCAAAAGACCCCAAATAGAGCTAAAACAGCTTGCAGGGACTAACCAAATGGGTAGTAAAACAAAATCGGACAAAACCCGAATTGTTCGTTCATAACGCCGTGGTTATGGGCCCGCAGCCATGGCACCCGCCGCGCCGCAACTTTACGGAATTGCACGGGTAAAATGGTTCACCCACTGAGGGAATGATCCCTCGAGCCTGAAGATGCTCATAAGCACCTCAAATAATGTCAAACTCCCATCCTGAAGGAGTTTGAAGAGCCAACATCTAGGAATACACACGATTCGCCTATAAAGAGCACCAACTATCATACGATTATTCGACGCATCGGCCTCTCCAGGGAGTTTCCCGCTAAGTTGAAGGGGCTATTGTTGGGGAGTCTATAACGAATGACGCATTTAAAAGGTTAAAATACGGTCCAATAATTGTTTTGTAGGAGGAAGCAGCAGATCGGCCCAAGAAAAGTGGTCCGAAAGGAACAGTCCGAATGAGGTCATAGCTCGACTGGACTAGTTCGCACAAAGCAGCCCGACTAAAAGTAGTTCAGTTAAAAAGCGATCCTACATGCAGAGTTGAGAAGTCAAAAGGATTGCGCAAACTGTTCAAACGGTGGAGAGGAGCCATTAAACGATGATGAGTTATGATGCAAAGTCCGCAGAAAACTGTCAGAAATGTGCGCAGGAGACTAGGAGCTCATTTATTGCTACCTGGAAAAAATATAGGAAACGGTAGATAGCTCACAAACCACTATAAATACTTCTTGTAAAATCGGAAGATACATAATTTATTGCTACCAGCGCAAGCAATTCAATTTCATTATGCACTTCAGTTTGGTTAAAATTTTATTCACTTATTTTCTTTTTGATTCAAATCTTGCAATTATTATTATTGTTATCATAAAAGTTATTGGGGTCTTATTTCCTAACAAAAAGTACCCTTAACAATTATGAAAATATAAAAAGAACTATGTATTCAAAATAAAAATAGAGTGGAGAAAAGATGTGCACCCGAGTAAATTTATTATAATTTATCAAATTTGTAGCAGTATTTCTAATTCATCACATCACTAAAAAAATGTCACATTGTACATCATCGTTAATTCAGCCCAAAACTTCACACTGAACATCTAAGCAATTTATTATAGCCCAATGAAAAAGAATAGCAATAAATAGGGAAGTTTGAATTGGAAAAAAAAAACAACTAAAATACTAAGTACGAAACAAAGAAAACGGGTCTGCGCAAATCTGATAAAATTGAAGAAAAAACCAGCAACTTCCAACACTGGAAAAAGAGATGTGGGACACGATATGGCATCAACGAGTAAAATGGCAAAGGTTGGGTTGTGGTGGATAGAGGTCTATGTGCACAACGTGGGTTTGAATTTGCTGTTGCTGGGGTGCGGAGATTAAAGGTGTACCTTTTCTCTAATCAAAGTGTGACTTATAAAACATGACAGGAGTAAAATACAGCGCCCAGTTTGCACCAACCCACCTAATTGGGCCGTCTACCCTAGACATGGCAAAAAATAACCGGAACTGGCTGAACCGGCCCAAAACCGGCCCTCCGGTTCGGCGAACCGGCCCAGAACCGTCACAGCCGGTTCCAAACCGGAACCATCACCCCTTGTAGCCGGGCCGGTTCCGGTTCCAAGAATTCGGGCCCGTGGAACCGCCGTTCCGAACCGGCGATTTTTCCTTTTTTTTAAAAAAAAATCGAATTTTTGAATTTTTGGCGGTTTGAACTGGAACCGGTGGTTCGAACCGTGTCACCAATATTACCGTTGCGTGATCCTTCGGCCGATAATGCCTCGAGATTCGCAAAAACCGCTGAACCGGCCCGGAACCGGCGGTTCCAACGGTCAAAAATTCAAATTTTTTTTTATTTTCTTCAAAATTAATGCAGTTTTTGTAGTATAAATACCCCCCCCCCCCCCCTTCATTTTCACCACACCTCTCTCATTCTCAAATCTCAATCTTCTCTCTTGTAGTCTTGTGTTCAATTTGCTCTCTTGTGCTCAATTTTATTGTTCAATTAGTATAGTTTTTTATAGTTTATTACTTTATTAGTTTCCTAAATTCATATTCTTCATTTCTTCCTTCAATTTCATCATGTCTTCTTCTAAACCATCTCAATCCAAGGGAAAGGGAAAAGATATGGGTAGGGGGTAGTACTTCTTCATCATCTCATCGTCGTTCATCTTCCATCAATATAAGGGAAAATGATGATTCATCTATTCCCACTCCCTTCTTCCACTCATCATCATTTTTCTTCTCATCATAATAGTGTCATTCATTATATATTTGATGATGAGACATTTGCTCAACAACAACAATTTGAGGAATATGGTGCTCTTTTATTGAGGGAACAAGAGGGGATGCTAGCCAACGTCTTACATGGAGGCGGAAGTCAAGGCAATGAAGGCGATGAGAATGAAGGCGAAGAAGAACCTCAACCAACGCATGATGAAGAGGAGGAGGGGGAGGAGGAGGAGGCTACTCAAACACAAGGTAAGCAAGGTAAAGTTTTAAAGTCTAATCTTTTTACTAAACATTTTCGTAAAGTTAAGTGTAAAACTAAAAAAAGAGATATGCCCGAGCAATCGATCTTTTTTGCAATTATTGTGATAAAAATATATAAATTTACCGCAGGAGGTGGCTATGGTACCTATCAACGTCACATCCTCCAAAAGCATCCACGAGAGGAAGGTATCCCTCAAACTCAAACTCAACTTGGTCCTATATTTTCTTCTCAAGTAAGTAGTAATCATCCTTCTCATTATAGTTTTACTTTTTATGAGAAAAAAACTAAAGAAGAAATGCCTAAATTTGTATGTGTTGAGTCTTTAGCATTTCAATTTGCCGATAGCATTCATTTTGAAACCGTTATTGTTAGACTGTATAGAGAAGCATGATTGAGAAAAGTATGAATCGATTAGCATTTCTTTCATTGCTTGTATGTATTACTTAACCAACAATACATTCTCTTATAAAGAGATAGATGTATAAAAGGAAATAAGAAGATTAAGGAAAAGAATAAATCAATGCAAATAAAAAGGATTATGAATATCCTCCCTAATTGAGTAGATTGATTTTTCTTGATTTCTTTCCAACACTCCCCCTCAAGTTAAGTATCGGGATTGCCTATACTAAACTTGCCTAGCGCTTCTGAGAAACGTTTAGAATCCACAGCTTTAGTTAGAATGTCAGCCAACTGATTTTTTGAAGAGATAAACGGAAGTGCAATTGTGCCATCCTCGATCTTTTCCTTTATAAAGTGCCGATCAACCTCCACATGTTTAGTACGGTCATGTTGAACAGGATTGCCAGAGATACTTATGGCAGCCTTGTTATCACAAAGAAGTCGACAAGTCTTCCCAGAAAAGAGCCCAAGTTCCTTCATAAGTTTTCTCAACCACAAAACTTCCGTCAAACCACTCTTAATACCTCTGAATTCAGCTTCTGCACTCGATAGTGCAACAACCTTTTGTTTCTTGCTTCTCCATGAGACAAGGTTTCCCCCAACTAGAACAAAGTAGTCGGCTGTGGATTTCCAGCCCAATCTGCATCAGTGTAAGCCTGGATTTCAAGGTTGTCCGATTTTTTGAAGAGGACCCCAAAGCCAGCTGTTCCTTTTAGATATTTTACAATCCTCAAGGCAGCTTCAAGATGTTCAGTTTGAGGGTGGTGCATAAATTGACTGACTATTCCCACCGCATAAGATATATCGGGGCGAGTGTGAGAGAGGTAGATGAGACGTCCCACAAGCCGTTGATACTGACCTTGATTGACATCGTCGGCTCCTTCCTTGATTTGGAGTCCATGGTTAACAGCAATTGGAGTGGCTGCTGGTTTACAATCAAGCAGTCCGGTCTCAGCAACAAGATCAAGAGTATATTTTCTTTGATTGATGAAAATTCCACGTTTTGATCTTAGAACTTCAATCCCTAGAAAGTATTTTAACCTTCCAAGATCTTTCATCTCGAATTCCTTAAACAAACTCGCCTTCAACTTCATAATCTCTTCTGTATCATTTCCTGTCAAAATCATATCATCAACATAAATGATTAGGCACGTTAGTAAATCTCCTCTTCGTTTGATGAAAAGAGTATGATCCGAGTTGCTTTGTTGGAAGCCCAATTTCCTCATAACAGCTGTAAACCTTCCAAACTAAGCTCTAGGGGATTGCTTGAGTCCATAAAGAGTTTTCTTGAGCCTATAGATTTCATCTTCCTTGAACTCATGAGAAAAACCAGGAGGAGGTAGCATATACACCTCTTCCTTTAGATCTCCATGTAGGAAAGCATTCGTGACATCAAACTGGTGAAGTGCCCAATCTTTTATTGCAGCAATTGACAGTAGTACACGGACTGTATTCATCTTGGCTACTGGAGAAAAAGTCTCGGCATAGTCAATCCCATAGGTCTGTGTGTACCCCTTGGCTACCAACCGAGCCTTGTATCGCTCAATAGAACCATCCGACTTTCTCTTAATGGTGAAAACCCACCTACATCCAATAGGTTTCTTTCCTTCGGGGAGCTTACACTTGTCATATGTGTTGGTTCTGGTTAAGGCATCCATTTCCTTCTGAATCACTTCTTTCCAGTGTGGTATACTCAGTGCTTCCACTTCGGAGGGGGGTATTTCCTCAGTGTACAAGGATTTTTCATAAGCTGTGGCCTCCTTTGAAAGATTGAACTTAACAAGAGATCCAATAGGATACTTGCTGCGCCGACTTTCTCTTTCAGGAGAGTAGCGTCTGGGAGGTATACCTCTTGTACTTCGAGGGGGAAGTACATATTGTTCCTGCAAAACAGTCACCTCGGGTTCCAGTTCTCTTAATTCAACAGGGGAGATAGGTAAATCAGAGAAAGAAGGAGGATTATTATTATCACCAGAGGATATCAAGTTTTCAGGAGACCTTGGAGGTAGCACTTCGAGCTGGTTTTGTTCAGAATTCTCTGCAAGTTGATCAGAAGGTACCTGCCTTTTCTCAGGATCGTCAAAAGGAATACTCAGGAGCCAGCTTAGATGGTCACTATTGTTCTCCCCCTGACTACTAGGATGGCTCCGAAAAAAATACTCTGTCTCAAGAAAGTCACAGTGTATGGTAGTAATGACTTGCCGGGTTTTTGGGTTGTAGCACCTATAGCCCTTTTGATTAATTCCATAGCCTACGAATAAACACTTTTCAGCACAAGGTGCGAATTTAGTGCGCTCATGTTTCGGAATGTGAACAAAGACAGAACAACCAAAGATTCTAGGTTCAAGAGTGAGAGTAGAGGGGATGGTAACAAGAGAGGAAAGATATTGTAAAGGTGTTTGGAACTGGAGAATTTTTGTAGGTAACCTATTAAGAAGATAGACACTAGTAGCCACAGATTCAGGCTAGAGGTTGGTGGGAACACCAGATTCTAACATAATAGCACGAGTCATCTCTAAAAGGTCCTATTCTTTCGTTCTACAATCTCATTTTGTTCAGGGGTATAGGAGCAAGAGGTTTGGTGCAAAATGCCCTTTTGTTGGCAAAAGTTGATCATAGAGGCATTAATGAACTCTCGTCCATTATCGGAGCGAAGTATCTGAATTGTTTTTTTGAACTGAGTTTGCACCATAGCATAAAACAGGGTAAACTTCTTAAAAACCTGAGATTTGGTTTCTAAGAAATAGATCCAGGTCATCCTAGAGCAGTCATCAACAAACAAAAGAAAATATTTAAATCGAGTGCCCCCTAAAGACGGAGCTGGGCCCCACACATCAGAATGAACAAGGGAAAAAATATCATCAACTCTCTTATTTTTTGACTGGAATGAATGTCGGTGGCTTTTGGCCATAACACATGTATCACATGAAAGCAAAGAGTTTTTAACAAGTTTAGGAAACAATAATTGTAAATACCCTCTAGAAGGATGTCCTAAACGTCTATGCCATAACCAAATATTCCTATCAGCCGATTTCTGAGTAAGTAAGGCGGTACCATTTTGATCAACCTCATCGAAACAGTACAGCCCCTGCTTCTCAGTGCCACGCCCAATGATCTTCTTCGTCCGATATCCTGCAAGAGACAGAAGGATGGGTTTATAAGGAGGGTGCAATTTAATTCACGAGTAATATGGCTGATGGAAAGAAGTTTATGAGAGAGGGAAGGAACAAAGAGACAATTCGATAGGCATAAAGTGGGAGAAATCTGTACTGTTCCTGATCCTGAAACAGCTACTAAATCCCCATTGGCGATTTGGATATGAGTTTTAGCGATTTTACAGATGTTTAAAAAATCATTTTTGTCAAAAGACATAGTGTCTGTGGCTCCGCAATCAAAAATCCAACCCCCCGAAAAAGATTTAAGCATAGGCTTAGTTTTTCTACTATAATTACATAAGGAGGGACTAAATTGAGAGGTAAAACTAAATTTAGGGGAAAAATTAAAAGAACCAGACTGAGGGACCTAATTGCAAGAAATTAGAACTAGAAAAGGAATTAGGGTTTGGAAATCTTCCAAACCCGTTACCTCAATTTTCAGACCCCTCCTCTCCTGTCCTCAGATCTCCGGTGGCGGCGCTGCCCATCCTTATGTCGCCGGTGGCGGCGCCGGGTCCGACAAGCCACCTGCCGCACCCTGCTGCTGCACCGCCACGATCGCCGCGCCCTGCTGCTGCACCGCCGCGATCGGCGTGCCCTGCTGCTGCACCGCCACGATCGGCGTAGCCTCCACCGGAGCCACCGAACATCACGGCACCGCCGAATCCACCTAGTCCAGCCACTGTAAGGGCCTCCTTCATAGCAACAGGGGAGTCGTTCTCCATGGGCGGCTCGCCGGATTTCAACCCAATCGCCATTTTCCCTTTTCCTGTAGTCTTACGGCCGTCATCCCACCACTCCGGGTATCCAACAATCTGAAAACACTGCTCCTTGGTGTGTTTTCTCATGCCACAGTGGGAACAAACAAGTTTGGATTTGTCCACTTTCAATTTTTGGGAGGAAAGTTGCCGGCTCTGTTCTCCGCGTGTTGTTGATGCGAAACCCGTGCCGATCTGTAACTCGGGTTGAGGTGGTGGCATTATCTGAAACCGGGCAGCCTCCCTCCTAACCCTTGAGAAGGCAGATTCTGGTTTGGGTATGGGAGTTTCTTTGAGAATATCCCGTCGAATTCCGTCCATCGTTGGATCAAGTCCAGACGGAAATTGGAAGAGCCTCTTTTGGGATAACACTTGGTGGTAAATCCGGATACCTTTTTCGCAGCAATTAAACGGATTTGGCTCTCTTTGATTGATATTGAGCCAAATCCCCTGCAGCTCTGCCCAATAACTTTTGAGGGTTCTTCCTCCTTGGATGACTTTGTTAGCCCTAACTTCAAGATCATAAGTTTGCAGCGGATCAGAAGTGGTACCATACGTTGTTGCCAAGCTATCCCAGATAGCCTTGGTCGTCTGATGTTGTGCAAAGCTGGAGACCAATTTGGTCTCCATGTTGTTGAGAATCCATGCAAAAACAGTGAGATCGTCCATCTCCCACTGTGCATAAGTGGGCTCCTCCGGCTTCGGTGGTGGAGGATTGTTTGTGATGTGTCTCATCCTTCCTCTGCTTCCAATTGACACCTTCATTAATCTTGACCAAATTGGATAATTATTTTCATCCAATTTGAAGCCAAGACTAATATTTTCAGAGTTTTTGGTAACTGGAGAGAGATGAGTTGATACCTCTTTCCCGTCTGACATCTTTCTTTGATTTGCTGCAGGCAATGGCTATGGAGAGAACTGCTTTGATTTGGCTGAAAGGACCGAGATAGGTAATCGACAATGATGAATGTTTCTAAGCCGAGTTTTTTTTAAAAAAATATTTTGGGATTTTTGGATTACCAGAGCCAGGATTTTATTCCTGCTCTGATACCATGTTAGACTGTATAGAGAAGCATGATTGAGAAAAGTATGAATCGATTAGCATTTCTTTCATTGCTTGTATGTATTACTTAACCAACAATACATTCTCTTATAAAGAGATAGATGTATAAAAGGAAATAAGAAGATTAAGGAAAAGAATAAATCAATGCAAATAAAAAGGATTATGAATATCCTCCCTAATTGAGTTGATTGATTTTTCTTGATTTCTTTCCAACAGTTATGAAATATTATCAACCCGCCGCTAAAAGAATTGCACGTACAACTATGACTAGGACTATTAGAAGTTTAGTTAGAAAATATAGACTAAATTTAAGAAATGATTTGCGCAAACTTGATCATAGACTTTCTATTTGTTCCGATATTTGGAAAGATTGTATTGTTAAAAACTATTATATGGGTATAACTTGTCATTGGATAGATAATTCATGGACTTTAAATAAACGAATAATCGCATATAGGAAATTTAATAAAAATCATACGATACATAATATTGCTAGATTAATTATAAAAATTGCTAATCAATATAGAATACATAAAAAAATATTTTCTATAGGATTTGATAATGCTAGTGCTAATACGGCCGCCGTTAGAGAACTACTTGACGAATTAAATCCTACTCTTCAAGGTAAATATTTTCATTGTAGATGTATATGTCATATACTTAATTTAGGTGTACAAGATGGTATGCGAGTTATTAGTGAAGCAATTGAACCCATTAGAAATTGTGTTTATTATATACATAATAAACCTAAAGTAGCAAAAAAATGGGCTAAATATTGTAAAACTAGAGATTTAGTTCCAAAACGTTTCCCTACCGATGTAAGTACTAGATGGAATTCTACTTATGAAATGTTAAATGCTACTTTTGCATATAGAGATCAATTAGTTGAGTTTTTTAGAAATGAAGTTGATGATGATGTTAATATTTTATCTTGTCATTGGGATGCATGTTTTGAATTAAATGAATTGTTACAAGCTTTTTGTAATGCTACTAAAGATTTATCGGGTGTTTATTATCCTACTTCTCCACGTGTTTATACCATTTTTATTTTATTGCCGCACAATTAAATGCTTGTAATGCTCGTGATAATTTAAAATATGTTGTTTATGAGATGAGTAAAAAATGGCTTAAATATTTTAAACAAATTCCCGATGTGTTTTTGGTTGTCAAATGCTTAGATCCTAGTATGAAATATATTGGTGTTTGTAATTTAATTGAAGCATATTATGCTTGTTTTTATTCTCTTGATTATGTAGGTGATGAAGAGCATCACTTAATGACTCATGTAGAGTTAGGGCTCCCTAACGTCGAAGAAATTAAAAGTAATCTTAGGATTACTTTACAAGAATTTTATGATGCTTATTCTAGAAATTATGGTCATTTAGTGCAAAATATTAGACATCAATCATCAAATAGTGGACAATATGGAAGCACTAGTACATCTTCTAGTTCTAATCCATTTTTAGCTAAATTACAAAGAATTATGACACAAAACACTTTAGGAACTAGTGTCTCACAAGTTAATGAATTAGAAATATATTTGTTGGAAAGGTATGTTGGTGATTGCGTGCAGGATGATGGCCAAGTGGATTTGCTAACTTGGTGGTCGAGGCGACAACAACAATATCCGATATTGTGCATGATGGCGAAGGAGTTCTTTGCGGTCCCGGCTTCGACGGTGGCGGTGGAGCAAGCATTTAGTGTTGGAGGATATGTCTTGGATGAGCGGCGATCAAACTTGACTCCTCAAAACCTTGAAGCTCAAATATTACTTAAAGATTGGACAAAAGCGGAGATGAAGGCTCAAGAGAATGATTGGAAATACATCATCGACGACGACGAAGTCTATGATTCCGACACTAGTGTAAGCACCAACGCAAGCGATGGCCTTGGAGATGCGGATTTCGACTCCGATTAGAGCCGTAAAGGTAAGTAAGGTAAGCGAACTACGTGGGCTTTGATTCCCTTCGGTAAGGGATACGTAGGCAACTTAATTTTAAGGTAAAAAATTAAGTGCAAGCTCTTTCAATTAACCCCTCCCCGCCCCCCTAATTTAATTATAATTTAAATTTTAAATAATAAATATATTATATATTTTGTTTAAATATTATCAAAGTTTTTTTTATAAATTTTGGAAAATTAAAAATATATTCGTGCTTTACTTCTCTCATCGAATATGTTATATATCATTAAAAATTTTCTAAGTTATAGAAGTTGTATAATATTTAATTTTCAAGTTTTTGTTTTTAAAATTTGCTTTGGTACTAAGCACGAAAGATAGATAAAATATTTTTATCTATCTTTCGTGCTTAGTATCAAAGCAAAATTTTAAAATAAAAAATTGAGAATAAAATATTAAATAACATTCTAAAAATAACAAAGTTTTTAATGTTTATGTAACATATTGGGTGTTAGATGTAAAGCTTGTTTATAGTTTTAATTTTCAATTAATTATTTCTAAATGTTATTACTTATTTACTTGTAAGTTGTAAGTTGTAAATTGTAACTTATTGTAATTTGTAACTTCTAATTTGTATCACTTGAAACTTGTTGTATGGTTTAAAGTTGAAACTTGTATAAATTGTAAATGTATATTCAATATTGATTATCATTTATCCATTCCTTAATTTGCTTGTTTATTTTTATATATGATTATTTGTGAAAAAAATAAACAAAATTACAAACCTATAATACAAAATTACAAACATTTATTATTTATACATCAAAAAATATAAATAAATATATTTTAAAATTAAAAAAAAAAAAAAGGAAAAAACTGTTTGAACCGCCGACTCTGGGCCCGGAACCGGAACCGTGGGCTTCTTCAGGCGGGCCGGTTCTGGGCCCGGTTCAGGGCCCTGATTCCCTGAACTGCGGAGCCGGCGGTTCCGAACCGGAACCAACCCGTGGCCATGTCTACTCTACCCCACTTAATCAATCAGCCTAAAACACCTAAGCCATCTAGAGGTGTATTATTTGTAATATGCATAAATCTTTCTACAGTTTAATAATGATATGTAAAATAAAAAATAGCAAACGCTTTTCTTTAATATATATTTATAATCTAAATCACAGATTTAATGGATTTAAAAACAAAAGTTAATTTATATTTGACATATAAATATTCTTTAATGTAGATAATAACAATTAAATAAATTTAGACACCTCATTTTTTTACATATCAAAGCAATTACTTAATACGTAATTTCTATCATAGTGCAGGGGCCCTACTTATCAAGTTTATAAAGTCTAAGTAGCAAAATAAAACCTATTAAATTACATTAAGTCATTCGTTAGCTAGAAAATTTTGGCAATTTTTAACTTATAAATTTCATTAACCGTATCCGAAATTGCAAAAACTAATCTATCTATAATAGTAAAAGAGTTAGGTCCAAAATTTTTGACATGTGTGCCAAGCAAACTGTAAAACAGTAAAACCAACTACTAGAACTTGTGCAGCCATAACAAAATTTACTTTTCCAACACAATTCAAATTTCAAACAGATAAAAAAGAATTCATTTTTCTAATCTATAATATATGTATTTCTCTTCTTAGTAACAGAACATCTTCCTATTACGAAAATATTATTTGAAACAATTTTTGTATATAGCGTCAAAGATTTTTGTTCTCGCTGAAGTCTCCCTAGCTTCGCCTCAATAAGTCTCCGTGTCTCACCTCCACCAAACTCCCTACAGTTTACCGCCGTCGTCGCAACCCTTATCTATCCGTTGTCGATTTTTGCACTCGCCACCCAGAGTTCCTGCCCTCTATTTTCTGCCATGGCCGCCAGTTCCTGCCCTCTATTTTCTGCCATGGCCGCCCTTGATCCTCTTTGATTTGTCTGGCAATGTCATCTTACTGCAATCTACTGCCGCAGCATCCACCACAGCTACCGTAAGCCATTTGCATTGAAAATGGTTCCTTTATGTTGACTCAGAAACCGGCTTCGTTTTTGTAAAAACAAAGGTTCTAATTCAAGATCTCACAAAATGAAACCTCCACAAATCCATATTCCATGGTAATGTATGTATAGAAGAGTTTTTTTATATTAAGTGTCTATTATTGTTATTTGAACAGAATATGTAATTCGTACACAATTCAAATTTCAAACTCATAAAAAAGATTTCATTACGTTGAATTTAGAATTCTACGAAAATAATTCATTGTAAATTGTAATGTAAATTTTCTTATATTTACTTTTCTGTTGTTACTTATTATTTTATTACATAATAATTCGTTGTAAATTGTAATGTAGATTTTCTTATATTTACTTTTCTGTTGTTACTTATTATTTTATTAAATATATAACAAAAAGTATGGTCCTTTTATTTTTACGGACCAACACGTTGAATCTGAAAAATCCGAACAAGCGCGGTTAACGTTCCTAAAAAAATATGGAAGTTCCTGTTCAGAATCATTAACTAGCAAACATTGACTCCAAATACAACGTAAAAATGATTAAGCAATGGGTGAAGATTTGTAATAATATGACATACCTACATCATTCAATTTATATAGACGTCTTTGAAAGACTACGAGGCAAAGTGTGTTAAATTTAGGTTTTTAATTGAAATTTTAAATTGAGGACTATAGTATTAAAATCTAATAACATACTATAATTTAATATATTCTTATTATAGAATTTAGAATGGCTGTATTAAGAATTCACAATTCAAAAGGATCCGATGATACGAATAAAAAACCAGTAGGCAAATTACTTGTATAAATTTTTGTAAATACATGCATAGAAAGAATGACAAACTAAGAGCTATGTTGAGTACTGGATTGTTGTAAATGGACTTGATGCTGACAGTAGACCTAGCTAACTGTCCACAGATAACTTATTAAACTTTGAGTTGAATATTTGCTACATTGAAAAAAAATGTTGAATACAGTAACATTAAAGTAATCGACATACAAAAAAAATCGATGAGAAAAATATGGAAATGGAAATGGAAAATATAGCCAAAGGGTTCAAAACGCAACAAAAATATAATTTCTGAGACGTCGTTTAAGATGGCCAATAATGAATATGCGAAGGGTTAAAAATAGTGTTAGAGAAGCGTCGTGGAAGACTTCTGCTTCTCCGCTGGGAACCTTCGCATTAACGCTAAAAGATATCGAAAACCACTAATTTAAAAAGAAAATATCTGAAAATTTGGAGAACCTAACCGAAACTGAAATCGATCCGGATCGGCGATCAAAATTCAGAAAAGTAATAATCTATTTCCGAAGGTAAACTTGGGCGAATCAGCATTGAAACAATTGCCTCTCGCCTATAGGTCCTTCGATTAACAATTTGCCCTAATTAACGATTTAACAGAAAAGGATGAAATCGAAACGAAAGGAATTAAAAAATCTTAGAAACTAGAGAATCATTACAGCAAATGGAGAAAAATAAGGTGAAACTGAAATAGATAGCTCAGTGAATACGAACCAAATAGATTATTCATGCTGCGGCAAGAAATGCTGCAATCTAGATTTATGTAGTTCTCTTCATCGCGAATTGGAACATTATTTAAAGCAAATTAGAGAACAGAAAAGGATGAAAGACTGCGAAAACAAAATGGGAAGCGGATGAATTAGGGTTATCTACTCGACTGGTGCTTATGAGGATTTATAGAGAAATGTACATGGGCTTGCCATAATAATGGGCAAGAAACATTATCTTTAAAGCCCAACAAAATATATAGGTTAGCTTTACCCCTTTCCATTAATGAAATTCAATGTTTATTTGCCCAAATGTTTAAAAATACTTTAAACTATATAAGCATGTTCTTTTTAAATTTAATATGAATTATTGAGTGTTTAATTAAATAGTTAATCTGTTCTTAATTATGTAAAAATAGTAACACATTTTTTCAGTGACTCAAAACTGATTGAATTTGTCAAAATCTTATATAATTATATAAGGTCATATGTGTATTTTAAATAGTATCGGCTTGAGGAAAAATAGAAAAATAAGAGGAATATGGACTTCTAAAATCCCAAATGATATCATTTACAAATGCATGTGATATTATATTTATAACATGAGATTTTGGTGAAGTTAGTTAGTTTTTTGTTATAAAAAAATCTGGTCCTATATTTTCATAGTTTAGAATAATTTGAATATTTAATTAAAAGATTTTATAATTTTTACTAAATTTGAGAAAAATATGCATAGTTTAGAGCATATTTGATATTTTGTAATATATTAAAATATAATAAATAAGTTATAGATATATTAATTTTTTTTCATTTGTATTCATTAATAATGAATATTATAAGTTATTTTGATATATATGAGTAATATAAATTGATAAAATGAAAAAATAGTAATGCATACATAAACTTATTTTTTATAAAATATAATGTATTAACATAAATTCCATTCATTTGAGGTCCCTATTGAAGTACAAACCTGGGACATATTTAATATACATAAAGAGTTTAAATCACTTACACTCCAAGTTGAGATATAAATAAAACTACTATTTATAAAGTGAGCATAGTTGTAAAGACAAAGGAAAATTATGATGTGTTTATTAAAATTAATAGATGTTGGTCCTTAAATCATAGTTAAAGTATATGCAGCGGAAAGAATTAAACGGTCTTGCACTTGTTCTGAAAATTGACTGGAACTCAGTTATCAGTTTTGAGAAAACTCAGTTTTAAGCTCAAAGTAAGTTTTAAGTTCAGGTTCAAGTATACGCTTCAATACTTAGCCAAGTATTGAAGGTTTCAAATAAGCAAGTAAACTTAAAGTGCAGAAACTTAAGTAAATAATAAAGAACGCAGGATATTATAGTGGTTCAGAATCAAAGTCCTACATCCACTCTTCGAAAATTAATCCGAAAATCCACTAAGTCACATAATACAAGTTCTCACGGTCTATGGTTAGCTCGTTGGAAACCTCCGCCCTTCGATCTGCTAACATCACTCGCCCAAAACTCATATATTTATATATTGCACTAAGGGAAAATAGGAGATAATATCCTAAATTATTGACGCTTTTGGAAAAATACCACAATGTCATCAGTTAAAAAAGCATGAATTACACTTTTAAAGGAGTAAACACCGTTAATTATTGATGATTATACAATTAAACGCCACTTGTCATCCCACATGGCAAATCAAAACGAAGTCATTTTATGACAAATCATATTTTTGAATCTTCTTGTTCTCAACATTTTTTAATCTGAGGATAAAACGAAGTCGTTTTGATTTGCCACATGGGATGTCAAGTGACGTGTAACTGTTGAATCATCAATAATTAACGTTATTAATTTATTTTCGTATGATTCATAAATGGAAGTAAATATTAAGATATTTTTAACGAATGACAATACATTGAAATAACTTCCCGAAATTTCAATAATTTAGGGTATTATCCCCTATTTATCCTTGCACTATACGCCTCATTAAAAACTTTCATCATAAAAAGCTAATGTTTAGCACGGAGAAAAACATCAATTCTACTTTTAAAATTCTCATCAAGATTACTTAAAGATTTTTACTTCGGCTGAAGATATTTATCTTTTAAATTGATGTGCCAATATTATATATACATTTATCAAACATAGATATAAGAAGAGATTTTGTGAGAAATCTTGCAAGATTGTATCACTTGAATGAATTTTTAGTATTATAATTCTTTTAGAACTTATAAGGATTGAAAAAAGTTTAGCAATGTATGTTATTTTGAACTTTCCCTAATCGAATCTATTTTGTACAACGTGAGCTGAATTATCAACATAAAAAAATTGTAGGAGATTTTGTATCTATAATCTTTACAATACCAATAAAACACATTCTTAAATGATTTCTCCTATTGACTATTTAATTATTTTTGTTTAAAAAATTATTTAAGAGTATATTAACTATTACTAAACATAAGACATCACATCTATAAGTGAGACAGCTAAAAAATATTAATATTATATACTCCCTCCGTCCCACTATATTAATCCCGATTTTCTTTTGTGTTTGTTCAGTCATATTAGTTTTTTTTTAAATTATAAAATTAATACACAATCAGTAATAATTTATTAATTTCCCTTATCTTTATGTCTTTGATTATTGTTTATATTTCTTTCCTTGTTATTATTGTTTTGGTGTATCAAGCTAGTACCAATTTAGAGTATCTTTAAATTAGCCCTAGTCTATTCAAACTTGTAAATAATGTTAAAATGTTTATCGAATTGTAATAGAGCTGGTCAAGACAAATTGGTCTCATCAACTGACTTACTAGTTTAGACTAAGCAAAAAGTTAGAAGAAACTGGCTACTAGTTTAGGAAACTTACATTTAGAAAACTGACCGAAGTTACTAGCAGTGACGGCACCAGTTTGCAAGCCTAACTCGAGTATAGAAACAAAGAGAACAAGTCAGAGAAATCCTTAACAAGTCAGACTTTAAGAATGAAGATTCCTTAAAGTTTGAAGATCTCTTAACCAGTTGTGATTCCACGTACTGGCAGAGTCGTTCTTACAAAAAGCTGCAGAGTCAACATCCATTGTCGTAAAAGCGGGAGCATGAGCAAATTTTCAGGAAAAGCAACCTATCCTTCGCAGAAAAGAGAGGCGCGGGATTAATGGACATCATCCGATATGCCTCTCACCGGCTCTTATTTCAAATATCTCACACCTTACATATAAATAGACAAAATACGCCAGGAGAGAAGTCTACCAAAACTATGAAAAAGCGAAAAAACTCTACAAAATTTCAAACACAAAACTTTCTAAGTTTGAGGCTATTTTTAGCTTACCGTATGCCATTTTTAGATATGAGACCCGTTGTTTTAAAGCTCGAGTTATCATCTTGGTGTTCTTACTTTCTAAGTAGAACACATCAGTTACTGCATATCTTCAGTAGTGATTATCACGAGCGTCTAGCCAACAAGTTCGACAGTTCAGGGAAGAATTCTAAATTTTCCAAGGACCAGAAAAAGGTTGCGTGGTGTGCCCACACTCTAGTTCTGAAGAAGCGGATTAAAGCAAAGGCCTGGACGAGTGAGCTAGTAAACTGATGGATATTGACATCTACCAGCTAGCGATAGATTGCGAGACCGTATTATAATCCAATGTTTAGTGATTTTCAAATTTTCAGTCTGAAGAGAGGACGTAATATTTTTGTGTCCAAACCTCAATAAATCCTTTTGCATTTTATTGTTTTACTTTCATACTTGCTTGAATTTGAAATTCAACACATTATTAGTGTTGAAGTATATCTGAATCAAACTATATCTTTCAAACTCACTAAATACTAAGTTTCATAAATACAAACTGATTGAGAAATATCAATTTGTAAAAGTGCAAGTTTATAAAATATTTGTGTTGTATACCAACTTTAATTTCACGACCAATAATTAATATAGTAGAAGCAAATGAGATTAATTTGTAAAAGTGCAAGTTTATAAAATATTTGTGTTGTATACCAACTTTAATTTCACGACCAATAATTAATATAGTAGAAGCAAATGAGATTTATATTGCGGAGGGTGATAATATTCCGAAAACAAAGAAATAGTATATATGAACATTATTCCTTAAAAAATTGAAATGGATCAGTGTGAACAGACCTCCTAGTCAAACTATAAAGTCTAATCGTTCATGATTGATAGTCAAATAAATCCAAACGTGTCCCAATCGGATATAATTATTTTAAGCTTCAAACTTTGATGAAAATATTTAAGTTGAGTGATACTAATATATATATGGAAGAGATCATATACTAAAAAGTGGCAAGATGCTAAACATGAATAAATTCTAGACATTTGATTTTGATAGATAAATGACCAAGAATGAATTTTTTAGATTGTTAGTTATTTATTTTGATACGGGTGGTTATGCAATTCAATGAAGCATAACATAATAATTAAGGCAAATTTTCAGATGAGACGGTCTCATCATTTTTATTGTGAAACGAATTTAATGAAATGATGTGTTTCTTTATTGCAAATAATGTCTCACCATTTTTAATGTGAGACGAATTTAATGAAATGATGTGTTTCTTTATTGCAAATCAAGAAACAAAGAAAAAAATCTGATTGACAGAAGAAATATAAATCAAATCGAACAAAGAAGGAAGAAGAAATCAAATCGCGCGAATAAAGGAATAAAAAATCTGATGAGATATTATTGAAGATTTAAAAAAAAACTAAAATTACAAAAATAACCTTAATTTTGCAAAACTGTAGGATAATCGAGGAAAACTGCACACGGAGTAAATAGATATATATATAGAGAGAGAGAGAGAGAGAGAGAGAGAGAGGAGGGATCATGTAAAAAAAAAATTCCCATGTGAGAAAAAAGAATGAATCATGTCCATCAAATCTAAAAAAATCAATGGTTGATATTGAATCAAGCAACAACTAAAATGCAATCAAGCAACAATTAAAACACAATCAAGCAACATTGCAATCAAGCAACGACCTGAATACAATCAAGTAATGCCGTGAATGCAATCAAGCATCTTTCTCACTTTCTCACGTTAAGAGTTTTCTCACTGGATCCGCTCCATATATATATATATATATATATATATATGAAGCATTTTGATTAATGATATGTATATCCACAATCAAAATAGGGAAAATTTATGAATTGTCTATTAATTTTAAAATTTATTCAAACTTTTCTCGATTATAAAATTTTATTTTTATATTTTCTCTTGTTTGTTAAAAATAGTTTCAATGACTGCCCAAGTTAAATTACTTTGAGTCACATGTTATATTTTATGTGATATTTAAAATTACTAACTTCGATACTCACATTTAAAAAATAGGAAAAGTTTAAGGTTAGGCTTGTCTAATCATTTAGGTAGGTTTTATTTATTAATCCAAACTTAACCCATTTAATATATCCTAATTGAGGATTAATACACCCAAGATGAACTTATTTGGATATGAATAAAACCCTAAACCCTAAACCATTTAGGCGTGTCTAACGCAAGTTTTTGCCTTAAAAATAATGTTTCTTCTCAAAGCTGAAACATTTATTATACACTTACACTTTCTTTCTCCTCCTTTCTAAGCTCATTACTATCTATGTTCAATGTTCACCTCGATCACTTATAACTTTTAATTTCAAGATATAATGTGCGATTAACTTTTATTAAATGTGTTTTTCACTAATAGATGTCAATATTATGATAAAATTCTATAATCAAAAGTAATTAAGTTGAATTTCAAAACTGGCCATATATTAGAATAAATTTATGGTTTTCTCATCGAAATAAGTGCTTCTTATTTTCTAAAAATTTCTAAACTCAAAACTATCTTCGAGAAGAATAATTTAAAATTCTATATCAATTTATTACGTATCAACTTAGAGAAATCTAACAAATGTTTACAAAATTAATCAAGTATAGTAACTTAATCCTAATTGTTACATATAATCAAATTCAAAATGCACGGGAAGATAGTTGGGGGAATTTTAATAAAAAGAAAACTTTAATTATATTTATCTTAATTTGCACATATATAATATTAGAGTTGTATTATATTTGGATGAATCAAAATTACATAAAACTTCAAATTAATAATAACTTTATAAAAAAAATACACGTAATCTTATTGATTATATAATAGAATATCATTTATTAGGTGGATTGTTACATATAATCTAACTCAAATGCATAGAAAGATAGTTGGGGAATTTCAATTGAAAAGTGAAAATTATTTTGTTATTATAATATTATTATGAGGATAAAGGTACAATTATATTACAAATTATATATATATATATATATATATATATATATATATTTTAAAAAATGATATAAGTTATTCGAATTTTTATTTAAATTTACAAACTATTTTAAAATATTTAAATTTAGGACAAATACTAATTTTCTAGCATCAAATACAACTAAATATTAGTCAATGACGTATATTTATTTACTCAATGATGTAATAATTGATATCCAATTGCATATATAAAATTGTATAAATTTAAAATAACTTTGGTGTATAAATAAATAATGAATAGTTCATATTGTTTTTTAACAAACATGCATAATTTATAATATATTCACAAAATTATATTATATTTAAGAAAATCTTATAATAAAATAAATGCGTTAATAATTGCAATTAATCGAATATAAAATAAAATACAGCAATATTTAAATGACACCCAAAGTTGGGTAGATGATTGTAATAATACCCTATAAATTACTTAACAAAACATACATTCCAGCCCCTAAGAAATTGAGAAACAACACTCCAACCCCAAAACAATCACGAAATTGCTAAATTCACCTCCTCCGGCCATCGGCAAATTGAGAAAGCGGCACCACCTCCTGCAACGGCGTGGACAACGGCGTCGGCAGCGGCGAGTTCCGGCAAACAGGGCACGTCGCGTTGAGCTTGAGCCAGGCGTCCACACACATCACGTGAAAGCAGTGCTTGCAATCCGGCAGCATCCTCAGCATCTCCGACTCCCTATACTCGCACAAGCATATCGCGCAAACGACGTCGTGCCCCCAATTCCCATTCCGCTTGCTATAAACGAGCTTCGGATACGAGTTGATGGCCGCCTGGTCCAGCCCGACGACGACGTTTTCGTTGTCGTTGTCGTCGTCCTCGGCGACGAAGATGATCCGCGGGAGGTAGATGCTGTTCTCGGTTGAGCTTTCGGGATCATGATTTCTACGGCGGCGGCGGGCGACGGATCGGCAGCAGATGTAGGAGATGAGGAGGACAGTGGAGAAGAAGACGAGGAAACCAAGGGCGATGGAAATGGCGTAGCCGAGGCCGATGGAGGAGAGGTTCCTGGAGGAGGGGGGGCTCAGTGGTCAGCGGCGGCGGCGGTGGTGGAAGCGAAGTTGACATTTGTGAAAGGGTTGGAAAATGCCATCTGAGAGAAGGGGGGGAGTTGGGTGAGGGTGGGTGGGGGGCGTAGAAGCGGCATTTAATACTTAGAGAAAGTCATTCAATTGGTCAACAAACAGCAATCATAGTAACATTGATCACTATTTTCCACTATAAAGTTTTGAAATCCAACATCAAATTTACATCCACAACTAATAAATGTTTAAAATATAGTCAGAGAAAATTATAAATTATACTTTACTTTACAATTTTAAAAAGTATTGTAATATTTCTTTGTTATTTAAATCTACTGTAAAGTTTGATTTTGTAATTTTGTTAATTATAAATATCCTCGATCGTTGTAAGTTTTAATAAAATAAATTAAAAAATAAAAAAGAGATTCTACTCCCAAATCAAATTAAAACCGTAAATCAAAATAGCATATGGAAAGCAGCAAATCAGAAATTGTGAAGAGCCAAGGCATAATCGATAGTAATTAGTTGCCTTTTTATTAAAATAATTTTTAATATCCACAGAATTGTTTGTATAAATAATGTTACACGGAGCCCCGAGAACTATAGATAGATATAAATAGGAAATGCCATAACAGTGTTTAATAGTAAAAACGCACGAGTAACTAACTATAATTGCAATGAATCGAACTGAATTGACCACAAAAGATGCTTAGGATCTCGAGTTTTGATAGATGAAAGCTTTTTCTAAATTCTAGTTGTCGTCCCCTCTTTTGACGATTGAAGAGGTATTTATAAGAAGGGTCTAGCTCTAGGGTTTCCGTGCCGCTCTCAGCTGTTTGGAGTCGAGCCCGCGAATTTCGGAGCACTTCGTCAACGTGGTGGTTTTGGCGGTTCCGATATCCCCGCGAAGTAACCGTTGATGTGTCCGTTGGCTTTTGACCGTTGAGTGGTTGAGGTCATAGCTTGAGATCTTCATATCGAACTTTTCTTCGGCTCGTGGAGGTGCCAATGACCTTAAACGAACTGCTCTGGATAACTATCGAACTGCTTTTCATTCGAACTGCTCTTCGCTACGGCAGTTCACAGCTCGAACTGGGTCTTTTATCCTTATTGGGCTCAGAGTTAAACTGTTGTCGGGCTTCAGCCTGGCATGTCTGTTGGACCGGATCTGATTCGTATCACCAACAATAGCCCCTTTGACTTGGCTGGTCAGGACTGTGATGACCTGTTAAGTCAAAAATAGTGATCGAATTTAGTTTGATTTACTTCCCAGGTTTTGGCCCTTCGGACTACCTTAGAGGTGGTCCGACTTTATTTTGGGTGTTCATGGACACCTCTCGGAAGGACCGATTCCTCTGTGGGGGTCCCCACCCGCGCAGCCTCGGGAAGCTGCTGCGGATGCCGGTCACCGCGGGCCCGAATCCGCGGTGTTAGTTTCGGCAGTTCGGGTTCTGCCTTTTTTATTTTTGGCCACCTAGTGAGCCCCTTGTGAGCATTCTGGACTCACGTTTCGAGGTCTTGTTTGATATATGGTTCGTACCTGGGCGTATAGCCCCGGACGTATTGTCCCTTTGTGGGAATACTCGTCGCCGGTCGCTTTTAGCGGACTTCTTTTTGGCGAGCTGCTTTTATCGAGCTTCTATTATTGGGTTTGAAATTTGGGCGGCAAAAGCCAATCGCAGTTGCGTAATTTCCGCGACAATCGGGGGTGGTTTGGAGAAGTTGAGGGGGCGTTTGACTTATAACCGTCGTTTGGGATGCGCGCCTCTCACTTCTTCCCACACAATCATTTCTTCTCTCTTCTGAGCGATTCCCGACGAGTCTTTACTCCGTTTTCCGGTGATCAAAGCTCGTAAAAAGCTGCAGTTTGTTGATCGCACCTCCTTTCTTTCGAAGGTAATGTGTTTTATCTTGTCCCTTATTTCCTTTTGTGCTGATCACTCGCGGGGGTCTTCCGCCTAGAGTTAGGTTTCCGGTGTGGAGTAGGGCTGACCGGGGCTCTCATCTCCCCTCTTTTTCTATATTTTTAGGTTAATCTTTATTCTGGACTTGATTATTTTTGATGGGTTCCTCGTCTTCTGATTCTCAAAATCGTGAGGGCCCCGAGGGGGGAGACGTGAACTCGACACCCCCTTTCACTCCATCGCCGCCTAGGGTTTATAATGCCCGGGATTTCGTGGGCCCGAACTGGGGCTTGGTGTTCCATGGCCCGGAGTTGTCGGGGTCGAGTGGGGCGGTGATTCTATCCGACAAGGGCTCAGACTCGGATCCACGCGACCATCAAGCTTTATCGTAGGCTTTCCGGGGGTAAGATCGGTCTTTGGCTGTTGACGAGGCGTCTGGCTCAGGCAGGCGCCCGACAGAGGTAGACCTCGCGGAGCCGGAAATTGCCGTCGATTATGTTCTTCCTTCCGATTGGAGGACTCACCGCGTCCTTGGGGCTGCGTCCACGGTGACCCGGGAGATGATGAAAGTTCTCGCCATCGCCATCCCGTGCAATGGAGTGAAGTACTCGGTGCCTTGTTCTTCCAACAGATGCTTCGACCCGCCGCCGGGGTTCGCAGCCTTCTACACGGCGGCCATGGAGAATGGGGTGGGCCTTCCTGTGCACCCCTTCTTTAGCGAGGTGCTAGGGTCGTATAACCTTTCCCCCTTCCAATTGTCCCCCAATGGGTGGTGTCATCTGGTTGGGGTGCTGTTGGTGTGTCTCGACCTGAACCTGGGACTTCCTACCGTTCGCGAGTGGCACCATATGTACCGGATAAATCAAAGCCCCGACAAACATTACTACTATTTCACACGCTGTCCCGTTGGAAGTTGATGCTGATAAAGAAGGCTCCGACCAACTCCCCGGGGTGGTGGACGACGTTCTTTTATCTGAAGTTGGACGAAGGAGCCCCCAAGTTTCTTCACCAGGGGGAATTCCGACTAGTGCATGGATAGTTTCTTGACAATCTTTGTGGTTCGCTTCACGTCGGATCTGACCCTTTATTTGTTTTGCAGATCCTCCCCGAACAGATCTCACAGCCGAGGAGCAGGCTCGAGTAGATTGAGCTTACGACGTGTCAGAGAACGATCGTCATTGGCCGATCGTAAGGAACGACATGTCGATCACTGCGGAGGCCGTCTTCGATAACGAGCTACGAGCCACCCCTTTTACTGAGGAGATGACCCGCTCTCATCGCCCTCACGTGTCTGCCGATCGGGTCGCGGAGGCCTTCCGTGAGAAGAAAAGAGCGCGAGAGGAGGAAGAAGCCCAACGCCGTCCTCCGAATCCTCCAAAGCGCCCGAATCTGGAGTCCGGGAACCAGATTCCTCCCCCGCCTCCTCTGCCTCCTTTCAGGGTTTCGGGGGAGACTATAGTCGAAGATGTCCGCCCCTCGACCCGCCATGATGCCTCGCAGGGGTTCGAGGATCGTGGGAGGCGCAGAGAGAAGGAGCCGGAGCAATCTGGGTGTCGGAGGCATCATCGCTCCTTAGAGCATGAGACGCGCCGGGAGGATCTCGGCAAACCTGTCGTTGTATCCACCACGCCTCCGGACCCGCTGGTGGATACCTTCCTAGTTCGCGCCCGTCAGCTCCTGCTTGGTTCGTCGTCTGTGGCTCAGACAGGGACTGCCCTGGCGCGCTACCAACTCCGCCAACTGCAGGTATTTCAGTTGTTTTAAATTTTCTCGCCTATGGTCGCTTTTGATCCATTGTGTGGTTGCAGGCTCAGGTGGAGCTCAATGGTATTCATCGAGAGCTCACCGTCTTTGCCAAAAAATGCACCGAGGAGATGTACCAGCTTCGGAAAGAATCTGACTCCTCGAAGAAGTATGTAGATTCTCTGAACGAGATGGTGGATGCGGCGGAGGAGAGGGCTACCGAGGCAGAGGCGAGGCTCGGGGCTTCTCGGAAGGAGGTCGAGGCTACTCAGGCGGAGCTCGACGATTTGAGGAAGAAGCTCTGGGCGGCGGAAGCGGACTCCACCAAGCTGCAAGCAGATCTGAAGACGAGGAATGATCAGCTTCTATCTCTTGACTCTCGGCTCAGGGCTCAGCGCGAGAGCTATACGGCCGAGGTCCAGAGGTACGAGGAGAAGATCGCCCTTCTGCAGACAGGCGAGGGCTTGGACTTCGGAGCGATCATCACCTCTCCACACTTTGCCAAAACATACGAGGTATTCTCGTATATGGTTCTGTTAAGCCTGCCATTCGTCCTTGTCTAACCTCTTTGCAGACGCTCTCCTAACAGGTAGAAAGCGAGGTCCGGGGGAGGATAATGGTGAAGCACCCGGACCTCGATTTAAGCTTCCTCGATGAGCTGGAGCCTGAGAAGGAAGAAGAGAAGATCGAGGAGCAGGAGGAGGGGTTGGATCGGTCCGACCAGCAAGGGCTGCAGCTGGACTCGAGCCGCTCCGATCGTACTCCAGTGCTGGATAATCCTGTCTTCAGCCCGGAGCCCAATCCGAATGTTACTCCTGATCCCGACGCCGCCGCCAGATAGCCATTTTGCTGAAATTTGCTCTTTGTTGTTGAACTTTAAATGTTTTGTTTGTACCGAACAACTTTTGATTTTAAATAGATTGCGCATTATGCTTCGTTCCGCACATGTTAAGAATCAAGCCACTACTGAAGTTTGAACAATGTTTTCGTTAATTTCCTGCAAAGTAATTGTGATGAGGGTGGGCGGCGCGACACCGATGCTTAAGTCAGTAACTATATTGAGAGAAGAAATTGAATGTAAAAGAAGTAGGACGGATTAGAAAACGTTATCTGAGGCAGATTTAGGTTATTTTTCGTCATCGAGGACCTCTATAGTGGGTTGTGTATTCCTGCCAATAAATTTGTGAGGGGTTGGGCGATGCCGAAGCATCGCCCCTCCAACGGTCAAGTTAGTGAATGTTCGAGAAGTTAATGGGTATTGAAATAAGAAAGATAAGGTTTTAGAAGAGCATATCTGGGAGGTCGAGTTCGTCGACCCCATTCCTTTAAGAGTAGTTCCTTTAGAAGTAATACTTCTTTAGGTGTTTGACGTTCCAGCTATTTCCGATCTCCCTCCCGTCATGGTCCTTGAGGTGGTAGGCACCTCGACCTACGACCCTGGTGACCTTGTAGGGGCCTCCCACATCGGTGCGAGTTTCCCTTGGCTTTTATCCTTAGTGAATAAAAAGACTCTTCTGAGCACCCAATCTCCTTCCCTGAAAGTGCGCATACGGACCTTCTTGTTGAAGAATCTTTCGACCTGCATTCTTCTCTGGGCCATGCTTAGTAGTGCTTGGTCCCTTTGTTCATCGATCAATTCCAGGGCTTTTATCAATTTCTCGCTATATTTTGCTTCTAGGCAGGTTTCTACCTGTAGACTGCCTCCTCGAACTTCTGCTGGGATAACCACTTCTTCACCGTAGGCTAGTGCAAATGGCGAACTTCCAGTTGAAGTTTTGGGAGTGGTCCGATATGCCCATAGGACTCCAGGGAGTTCTTCTACCCATTTCCTTTTGTGAGTTTCGAGCCTCTTTTTCATTGTGGCCATGATCGTCTTGTTTGTTGACTCGGCCTGCCCATTCGCTTCGGGGTATCTTGGCGTGGAAAATACCAACTTGATGTTATACTAGTCACAGAACTCTTGCACTTTTCATCCCGTGAACTGGGTTCCGTTATCTGTCCTTATCTCTTTTGGTACCCCGAATCTACATAGGATGTGAGTCCATAAAAACTTGATCACTTCCTGCTCTCTCACGTTGGCGAAAGCTTCGGCTACGACCCACTTCGTAAAGTAGTCGGTGGCCACCAAGATATATTCCTTTTGTCCGACTCCTTTCGGTAGTTTTCCCACTATGTCCATCCCCCAAGCCATGAGGGGCCAGGCCGCGATCGTGGCGTGGAGTGGTTCTGCATGGTTTTGGTTAGTCACTTCGAACCTTTGACAGGCCTCGCAACTTCGTACGTAGTTTTTGGCATCCTTCCGTAGTGTAGGCCAATAGAACCCGGTGGATATAACCTTGTGCGCTAGTGGTCGAGCCCCTTAGTGACTTTCGCAGTCACCTTCGTGTATTTCCATGAGGATGGCTTACCCTGCGGCGGGGTCGAGACATTTGAGTAGTGGCCCTTCGATGGACCTCCTATACAAGCTTTCTCTATAAATAGTGTATTTGGATGCTGCCCGTGTAATGCGCACGGCCGCTGTTCTATCTGCGGGTAGGATGCCGTTCGCGAGGTACTTCATAATTGGTTCTATCCATGATTCGCCGATGGTGAGGTCCAAGATTTTGGCGGTTCGGGGAGTGACCGGTTCTTCAGCCCAAGATATGACGATGGGCTTGTTTTGCCTCGTTGGCTTGGTGGAGGCTAAGTTTGCTAGTACGTCGGCTTCTGCATTTTCTTCGCGTGCGATGTGCTTAATTTCGCACTCGTCGAACTCCCTTCTCACTTCTCGTGCTAGGTCATGATATTTTTGGAGGCGGGGTTCTTTTACTTGGAAGTGGTCCTCCATTTGCATCACCACTAGTTGTGAATCTCCATGCACTTGGAGACGTCGGGCCCCTAGTTCCTTTGCGAGCTGCATACCTCGAACTAATGCTTCATATTCAGCCTCGCTATTAGTTGCTTCGAAATTTAGCCGGATGGCTCTTTCGAACATTTCTCCCCATGGGCTTTGTAGCCTAATACCGGCCCCATTACCGTGCATATTACTCGACTCGTCTACTTGGAGGATCCATGGTTCCTTCGCTGATTCACCGACCTCTAAGCTTGCAATCTCTTTTTCCGCATCTACTTGAAGTCCTGTTGTAAATTCTGCTACAAAATCCGCCAGCACTTGTGATTTGATCGCTGTTCGGGGTTCAAATTCGAGGCCGTAGCCTCCTATTTCCACTACCCACTTTAGTAATCTGCCTGACAGGCTAGGTTTTGAAAACACGGTTCGGAGTGGATAGGACGTCACCACTTTGACGTGGTGCGACTCGAAGTAGGGTCGCAGCTTTCTCGACGCTACAACTAGAGCTAGCGCTAGCTTTTCCAGCGTCGTGTATCTTGTTTCAACGTCCAGCAATGGTTTGCTTGCATAGTGCACGGGATGTTGTTTCCCTGCCACTTCTTTGACCAGGACAGCCGCAAGGGCGTGTTCGGACACGGACATGTAGAGTAGTAGGATTTCATCCTTTTCGGGTTTGGACAGTAGGGGTGGACTGATCAAGTAGTCTTTTAAGCGTTCAAGCACCTTTGTGCATTCCTCTGTCCACTCAAACTTCTTCCCTTTCCGAAGTACTTGAAAGAACTCGTGTGTTCAATCGGAATATCTTGAAATGAAGCGGCTGAGGGCCGCTAGTCTGCCTGTGAGTTTCTGAACCTCTTTCGGACTTCGAGGATGTGCGATCTCCTTTATTGCCCTTATCTGTGAGGGATCAGCTTCAATTCCTCGACTGGTCACTACGTGGCCCAGGAATTTCTCGGAGGCCACCCCAAAGGTACATTTCATTGGGTTCAACTTCATCCTGTATTTGTTGAGCACCTCGAAGGCTTGCCGTAGATGGTGTACATGATCCTTAGCATCTTTTGACTTTACCAGCATGTCATCTATGTATACTTCCATTGTTTTCCCTATGAGTGGTTCGAACATCTGGTTTACAAGCCTTTGATAAGTGGATCCTGCGTTCTTGAGACCAAACGACATGACCTTGTAGCAGTAGATTCCTCTATTCGTCATGAAGGCGGTCTTGTCCTGGTCTTCGGGGTGCATTGGAATCTGATTATAGCCCGAAAATGCGTCCATGAAGCTCAACAGCTCATGTCCCACAGTTGCATCGACGATGCAGTCGATGTGCGGCAGTGGGTATGGATCCTTGGGACATGCTTTGTTTAGGTCCGTGTAGTCTACACAGACGCGGTTCTTCCCATTCTTTTTCTTGACCACCACGACGTTGGCGAGCCACGTTGGATACTTCACTTCTCTTACGGATCCGACGTCCAATAGCTTTTGTACTTCTTCATTGATTGCCTCATTTTTCTCGGCTGGGAATTTTCTCCTCCTTTGTTGTACGGGCTTGTGGTTCGGATCGACCTGTAACTTATGTGTCATCACTTCTGGATCGATCCCTACCATATCTCTGTGTGACCATGCGAAAGTAGCTCGCTCCGAACTGAGGAATTCGATCAGTTGCGTCCGAATTTCTGGCTCCAATCCGACGCCAATGTTCGTCTTTTTTCCTGGATCGGTTGGATCAAGTTCCACTTCCTCCGTTTCTTCTGGCTCTCTTGCTAGGGGTAACGGTTCGTTTCTAGCGAAGTGTTACTGGGTGCATACTGCCTTGAAGCTTGCATAATAACACTCCTTAGCGGCGTTTTGTTCGCCTCGAATTGTACAAACTCCCCCCGCGGTCGGGAACTTGACCACTTGATGAAATGTTGAAGGAACTGCCTTCAAGTGATGCAACCATGGTCGCCCTAACAGGGCATTATAAGCGCTGGGAGCATCGACGACCATAAATGACACATCGTAATGTGTCCCTTTGCAGTATGTCGGTAGTACCACCGTCCCGGCGGTCATTTGGATACCTCCATTGAACCCGATCAGTGGGGTCTGCGATTGAATGATTTTCTCCTCGGGGATCTTCATCTCCCTCAGTGCATGCATAAACAGTATGTTAGCCGAACTCCCGTTATCGACCAGGATCCTCTTCACGAGGCAGTTCGATATTAATAGTGATATTACTAGGGCGTCGTCATGAGGATGGCTTAGCCCCGGTACTTTATCGCTGGTGAATTTGATTGGGTGGTGACCCGGGTTTTTACATGGGGCCATGGCCTCTTCTTGGGTCAGCCGCTTGGCTTTCTTGGCAGCGGACCTTGTGATACCACTGATCTTAGATCCCCTGGTGATGCAGTTAATGGTTCGAACTGGCACCGGGGATTTTGTTACATCTGTCTTCGCGGGTCCTGGTTCGTTGATTTGTTTCTCCCTAGTCCATGTCTTCTTTCCCCGGTCCGACATATATTCGGCCAGGTACCCTTTCTTTAGGAGCTCTACCACTTCGAGCCGTAGGGCTTGACAATCTGCGGTGGTATGGCCATGATCATTATGGAATTCACAGAACTTCTGCACATCACGCAGGCCAGGGTCGACCTTCATCTTTTGAGGCCACTTCACCTTCTTAGGCATTCTTCGAAGCACATTCTGAACTAGATCGGCGGGCGCGATCGAAAGTGTGTACTCTGGGACATATGGGCCGAGGTGATTAACCTGCGGTGGTTTGCTATAGGGGTACGACCTGGGAGGATGCCTATCCCACTGTTCCTGTCGACCTTCCTCTCGTACGCTGCCCACTGTTACGGCGTGCTCGCCGGTAGGGCTCATCCTCCTCCCACTTGATGAGCGCCCATGCGTGGTTTAGAGCGTCGTCCATCGTTTGGCAGGGGTAGATGGAGAGTTCGCGGTACAGGTCAGAATCTATGTCGAGGCCCTTCGTGAAGGCTTGCACGGCAGTGCTGTTTGGGCAATTGGGCACTGCGACCAGTTCCTTGTTAAATCGGGACAAGTATGCCTTCAGAGGTTCGCCTGGTCTCTGGATCACCGCATAAAGATTATCTGGGTGGTTATCAAGGCGCCTGCTGCTTGAATACTGCCGTAGAAACAGTTGGTGCAATTCTGCGAAAGTAGATATCGAGCTCCGGGGTAGGTTGATAAACCACTGGAGGGCAGGCCCCGTTAAGCTCGACCCAAAACTTTTGCACATACATGTTTCCATCAGAGCCCCTGGGATCGCTAGCGCCAACATCTTCTACCGGTACACGGCTATGTGGTTCTCTGGGTCTGAAGTCCCGTCATAGAGGACAAAACTGGGCGGGGCGAACCTGGGTGGTAGCTCGGCCCCGGTGATATTCGGCAAAAAAGGAGACTCCGTGTAGCTCTCGCAAGGGATTGTCTTCTCTGGCGCGGGAAGTCCCGGGATTCTGGAGAGTAAGGACTCAAAATAGCCGAGCCTTTACTCGAACCGCCGCTCGATCTACTGGATGGCTTGCAATTCCGACCGACTGAACTGGCCGGTCTGGTTTCCAAGATCAGGCAGGGGGGTTATCGGGTTCCCCGGGGTCCTCTCGGTGGTCGTCCCTTCAGTACGATCGAACTCCGCTTCCAAACTCCTCGTGGTATTCTTTTCTACACTTCGAGGCTCCTCGACGATCGGTTGCTTGCTGCTATTTTGCAATTACAGCCTTCGGTTTTCCCTTTCGAGGAGTTCGTACCTCCTCGCCATCTCTTCCATCGCACTCCTCGCACTCTGCACCTGTGTCACCAGCCTCGATACATGTGGATCTGCCAGAATATTCGGTGTTGGCGACAGGAATGTCAGTTCCCCAAGTGGTGTGGCATCAAATGCCTTCATCAGATCATTGACCGTCCCTTCTGAACCGGGGAGGCGCGTGGTCCCACTGCTGGTCTGGGAGACTCGCCCCCTTCCGGGTGTTACTGGAGTACCCCGCCCTATCCCTGCCAGTGCTTCTCGGCCTGTTCCTGGGTTGGATCCCCTTCCTTGGCCCTCTGGTGGGGCAACTTTCTTGCCATCAACTTCGCCGGAACGATTATTTCCTGGATCATCAGCCATTCCCTACAGAGAAAACACGAAAATTGTTCCCGAGGCCCCACGGTGGGTGCCAAACTGTTGAGGGTGAATTTGTTCGGATTACGGAGCCCCGAGAACTAAAGATAGATATAAATAGGAAATGACATAACAATGTTTAATAGTAAAAACGAACGAGTAGCTAACTATAATTGCAATGAATCGAACTGAATTAACTACAAAAGATGCTTAGGATCTCGAGTTTTGATAGATGAAAGCTTTTTCTAAATTCTAGTTGTCGTCCCCTCTTTTGACGATTGAAGAGGTATTTATAAGAAGGGACTAGCTCTAGGGTTTTCGTGCCGCTCTCAACTGTTTGGAGTCGAGCCCGCGAATTTCGGAGCAGTTCGTCAACGTGGTGGTTTTGGCGGTTCCGATATCCCCGCGAACTAACCGTTGATGTGTCCGTTGGCTTTTGACCGTTGAGTAGTTGAGGTCATAGCTCGAGATCTTCATATCGAACTTCTCTTCGGCTCGTGGAGGTGCCAATGACCTTAATCGAACTGCTCTGGATAACTATCGAACTGCTTTTCATTCGAACTGCTCTTCGCTACGGCAGTTCACAGCTCGAACTGGGTCTTTTATCCTTATTGGGCTCAGAGTTAAACTGTTGTCGGGCTTCAGCCTGACATGTCTGTTGGACCGGATCTGATTCGTATCACCAACAAATATTATTATAGAACAACTTAGCATATTGCTTATAAGCGTTCCTACTAATATGTGTAAAGAGTGGTCCGATATATATTCTCTTTTCATAATAATTGCACTACATGTTTGACCAACTTCAAGGCTGAAAAAAAAAATGCTTCCTCCGTCCCAAATTAATAGTCCCATTTTGAAATGACACAATAACCAATGTTTGTGAGAGTAGTGAAATTAGTATTTTATTAGTGAGTGTGAAAAAGTTTATCATTTTAGAAAACGAGACTAATAAATGGGACAAACTAAGAAAAAAAGTGGGACGGAGGGAGTATATAGAAAGAAATGGCATTAGTGAGAAACCACAACAAAAAAAGCAAAGTGATCGAATTGCATATACCACATGTTAGGAAATGCAAGCAATTCTTGCCCCAAATACAAGTGCCAATGAGCATCCTCTTAAGAGGAAATAAGGAAGACTTACGAAGCAATCAATTAAAGTCAACTGCATAGGGGCGCAATTGCAAAGAACAGATAATGAGAGTGGCAGTAGTCAAATTTTTTACGAGCTACACCACTAGCTTGATATATTCATGGTAATCAGATACGTCTTTTTTGCTGCTATTTTGTCACTTCTTGTATGCTCAATTCTATAAAAAATCTTGTATATGTTTCTATAGCTAGTCAATTTATTGAAGATATATAGCAGCATTTAAGAAGAATATCATTATATATATGTAACCATGCTTTGTGAATATATTAGATGCATGTTGATGTTCCTCTGCTAAGGATTTTTAATATTGATTGGAAACTTATTGACATTTTTGAAGAATTATATATCCAGTAATTGTGCTATCAATGATCATGTTTATTTATTATAAGTAACTGTTGAGCCTTAGAAGGGCGGCTTCGAACACCGGTCGAAGGGTGTGGGTTCGACGATCCTTACTCTATCGTTCGACGAATCATACTCGTAAAAGACCGTTGGAGTTCTGTAACTGATCGAGTAAATATGGGCCAGACATGGGCTAAACGTGGATTTTTGGGCACTTTAAGTCTAAGTAAATGCTTGTAACCGTTCTTTAGCTCATTAATTGTATTTATTGAGATAAATCATGTACTCAGTATAAATAAGAGCAACAAAAGGAAATAAAGTAGTACCTTCTCTACGAACTCTACGTCAATTATAATTCTTGCATCCAAGCTCTTTTTTTTCCGTGATCAACAGTAACCATATTTAATTTTTGTGAATATGTATATATGATAAATTCTTATCAGATAGTTTCTAGATGCGTGTTTGTATCAGATTTTCTCGTAGGGTAAAACTTCGTTAGTCTCTTGTCTTAATTATATACATACAACTAGGGATGAAACAGACATTTTGAGCGATTATATTATTGGTGTAGAAGAATTAATGTGTTATCTCTCTTTAATTCCTATGAGTCCTCATGAATATGCATGAATAATAATAATAATAATAATAATAATAATAATAATAATAATAATTCCCTTCATTAAAAAAAAATAAAATACACAGCTTCTCATTAATCTTAAAAAATTTATCAATTGTTAATAACGGCTAAAAATCAAACAAAAATTGTAATACCCCAATAAATATAATAAGATCATCAAGAGTATAGTGCAAGATTATGTGATTAATTGCACAAGGAGGATGATTTATTTAGTGGAGATATCAAGATAATTATATATACATATGTGTATATGGAGAAATGTATGTAAAATTCATCTTAAATATCGAAATTATAAGGAGACATTATCATTTATGGGGTGAACACTTGTTAATTCCCTAAGAAACTAGCCTATGACTAAGCTAACCTACTCTTAACTCTGCCTTACCACTTCTTTACGAGAGGTAAGAGAATACACTCATTTTCCTCCCCATTTGATACGAAGAGAGAGAGAGAGAAGCAGTGCAGTCCACTTCAGGTGACATTTCCGGCCAGAAGACGTCGAAATTTTGAGGTGGCCGTGAGAAACAAATTTGTAGATCTTTGAGAGTAGATAATCGTGGACTATTCATTTGCTCAAATCGGGTAAGAAATGACTGAGTTATAGCCACTTCTCTAAACTGTGGCAGAGAAGCTAGATTGTGGATTTTTGAGCTGAATTGATCTTAAATCTTAGAAATCCTTTGGTCTGTTGTTGTTTACTTGTTCTAGGGACTTAATAAGGGGGTAAGGTCACAGCTTGATTGAGGAAATTGGTAGTTCATTGATTGATAACATGAGGAAGAAGGTAAAAACCCTCCTCTTGGATTTTCCATCGTCTCATGCATCATAAGGGGTTTGATCGTACATGCAAACATGTTTTTATGGTGTTTAGCTTGTGTTCTTGATGAATATTGGTTGTGGTTATCATGTGTGGTGAAATATGGTCGGAATTTGGGTGAAAACGGGGTGATCGTCGCAGCCCCCGTCGCCTGCGCGGTCGAGGGCTGGACCGCGCCAGAGGCTGCTTGCAGCAGCCCTTTGGGCGCGGTTAGTTGGCGCGGACAGGGCACGATCAAGGTGCAGGTGGCTGCAACCGTGCCTGGACCGGGCTTCCTCCGAGCCGTTGGTTTTTCCTTGTTGTTTCGTCCATCCTCCATGAGCTAAAACCCTATTATATTCCATACATATTATATGAAGTTTATAGCATGATTTGAATTGGAACATAGTGAGATTTGAATTGGAACATAGTGAGATAATTGACCTTGATATCATGTTGTTATAATTTTGAGAATGTAATTCTAATTGGCTTGATGATTAACTTGGTTGATAGAAGAACTAGAATAAAATGATTAAGAACAAAGATTGAATTATATGATTATGTTGAGCATGTTGAATTGATTATGTTAAGATTGTAATAGTTGAAACTTGCAACCTAGAAGGAATTCTTATGATAATTGTGAACCATGAAAGTGATGATGCATCATAAATGATCATGATTTAAAGAATGGGGTTGAGATCCTAAATTGAGAACAAGATTAAGCTAGAGTTGTAAGTTAATGAGCTTGAAGCTTATAAGAAGAGTTGTTGTGGAAGAGTATGATAGATTTTGTTGAAAGGTGATTTAAATGAATCATGATATGTTGTGATTATGTGATTCATGAAGGTTAAGCTCATTGTGCTCTGTGTATAATTGTGTTTAAAGGAATCATGCTTGGCGAGGTCTTGCTTTTGAGCAGCCGTCGTACTTCAAAATCCGCAAGAATAAAAGGTGGGCTTTCATTATATACAAATATGAAGCATGAAAGATATTTTCTTTTCAAAAATCAAATGAATGAATTTTTTTTTTGTTTTAAAGTAATTGTTATGCCAAAATGGTTTTGTGAATCAAATTTGTACCTCTGAGCTAAGATGTACTTGGCCGGAGAGAAGGGTGACGTTAGTAAAATGTACCAAGGTTTAATACCTTGAGCAGTTTTTGACTGATTGCGAGCCAAGATGGACATTCCTTGAGCCGCAGTACCATGAGTTAAAACTCTGGTATGTCATACTGGTGGCCCGTTGCCCCAGTCTGTTAATTGTGGAGTGGATCAACCGCGAGTTGTCGCTCAGGGGGATAAGGTGGATAAAGTCGATCGGGTCTCGATGGACATTCTGAGATTAGTGCACTTAATGACAGTGGGTTGAGTGGATCATGTCACTCCCAGTTGTACATCGTGACTTGGAAGTAGGCATGCTTCCAAGCCACACATTGAAACATATTATGATCACACGTTAAATGTTCAACCTTGCAAGGTACATGAAACTATTTTATAAGCATGAGAGGATTTGTAAAGCAAAATCTCATGGCTTATCAATTAAGGGCACAACAATTTATATTTGTATTGTTTTCGGGGATGTGTTCACTTGGTGCAAGGTGTACTCAGCTGTTGGGAATTATGTTGAAATTCTCCCTTAGATCAAAATTGTAAAAGGTTTTGTTGAATCAAAGCCTTAGTAGTTTGGTCGAAAATTGCTGAAGTCTAGCATAGTCTAGCAACTCACGAGTAATGTTTTGTTTAGGAAAAATATAGAGTTGTAATAGATTAGAATGCTAGAAGTATTTTCAGCAGATGGTAGCTGCTAGAGAAGTCAGCAGACAAGGATGACTGCTAAAGATGGTAGTAGTCATGTGCTAAGAAGAATGATTGCTAAGTGCTAGCAATCATATGCAGAAAGAAGAGACTGCTAGGAGCATTCGCTTAGCAGTCAACGGAATGAAGATAGCGGAATACTGAAGTAGTCAGCATTCGCTAGTACAATAAGAAGATAGCAGAATGCTGAAGGAGTCAGCATTCACTACTACGGAAGAGATTGCTAGAAGATATAGCAATCAAGAACCAAGACTCAAGTACTGAGTAAGCAACTGCTGAGGAGTCAACAAATTAGCTACGAAGATAGATTGCTAGAAGTACTTAGCAATCAAAAGAATCAAAAGGCTTAGCAGAAGGTTTCCAGCATTCTGCGATAGAATGCTAAGCAAAGGAACACCTAGCAAACGCTTGCTTAAAATGCCCATTCTGACAGAAGGTACAACAAAGGACGAAAGCCTTACCCAACGTAGGTAAAAAGGCACTGTACCACGCCGGAAAGGAAGAAAAAGCAAGATACTCTTTTGGACGAAGAAGACTGTTGTGTCTAACGGGTATGGAGATTCAAAGTTTGAATCTCCAGATATAAAAGAGAAGTCCAATAGAGAGAGACGACTACTACTTGCACTACTCACTCTCCTACCACAGTTGCAAATCGAAAGATAACTTTGACAAGCAAAAAGCAAGAGAGTAGTAAGTTGAGAGCCCACAAAAGAGAAGGATCTTAAAAGCTCTTAACAACAAGTGTCGAACATTGAATATCTAACACTGTATTCGAGAGATTCCTTGAATTCATTCAAGGATCAATCATTAGGATACCTTCCATCCTAGGAAGCATCCAGTAGTCATATCTCTGAAAAGAGATTGACTATCACGGGCTGTTGCTAAAAACCCCAAAAGAGTTCGGGAAGGAACTCTAAAGCTTCCATTGCAGCAAGGAGGAGTTTTACGAAGGTGTGCCCTTGACTTCTCCGCAGCTGTCGACCGAAGAAATTGAAGTAACGGAGGATAGCTTTGTAGTGGCTGGTTCGAAAGCTCACCGCCTGCTACAAGTGTTCGGCGATTCCTTGTACTTCAAATAGCTTTTTAGTGAAATTATCAGCGATACAGCTGAGGAGTGGACGTAGATCTTGTAGATCGAACCACTATAAATCTTGTGTTCTTATTTACTGTTTTATTGTTTCTGTTCATTGATTTGAAACCTAGCAACCTCAAGTTGCTAGAGTATACCTCTGAAACAATCATAACTTCAACCTCCGAGTTAAATATTTGGAAAAGATCTAAGTGCAAGATAAACTTTTTATTCTGCTGCATTTGCTAAGTAGCCTTCGGGTACTTATCACGACTCTGATCAGGGACCAACATCAGCCCCTGCATGTTATTTCTAAAACATGTAGGTTAAAGCTTGGAGCAGTGGAGGTGGTAGCAGGAATGTGTGAGCAGTCCAAACCAGAGCTTGATCCTGAGATATGTATCTCCACTACGTAAATCTTCGTTGCATTGAACCTCTGAAACTAAACTTCCCCATGTGTTGTATAAGCTTGAACTCTGATGTTATTCGAACCAAAATTTGACAATGATATATTTTATGAACTCGAACTCTATTACTATCTCTACAAATGTCAGCTTCTGCTTAATCTTATCCTTGATCGCGTTTAATGGTGAAAAATCTCGAGAGTTAACCCGTCGCGCTCTCATAAGCCAGGGAAGCTAAATGGGGGCGTGACAGAGTGGTATCAGAGTAGTGTTTATTCGCTCTGTATACTAGATTTCCTTTTATTCGGAAGTCTAAGGTCGTAAACTTGAAAAATTGAGTTATAAGCTCCACATTCTGCTCCTTCCCACTCAGCTTAGTCAGGTGAGTTTTAAATTTAAATGTTTGTTGATTAAATGGTGAGTTTTCACTTAAATGTTATGTGATTAAATGTTTTTAGTTAATTCATAATTTGAGTTTAATGAATATTTTGTAGCGATGGAGCTCAGCTCTCGCAAATGTGTTTGTTTGATTTGAATTATCTTTATTGCTTGGATTGTTTATGATGGAATAGCGATGGAGCTCAGCTCTCGCTGATGTGCGTGTGGTTGTGATGGTGATAGTGTTGGTTGAGATGATTGATGTTGTATAGCGATGGAGCTCAGCTCTCGCTGCGAATGTGGTTTGATGATTAAGCGGTGGAGCAAGACTCCCACAATGGCTTGGGTTGTTTGTGATGGCGATGGAGCAAGACTCCCGCAATAACTTGACTGGATTGTGATTGGTTGATGCTGTTGAACTTGAAATGATGAGTTAATTGGAATGATTGGTTTTGTGGAGTGATTGATTGATCTGATGGTTTAATTGTCAAGTTGTTTGTGATATGATTTTGAATTTGTGGTTTGAACGATTGAGTTTGTTATGTGATTTTGTTTGAAACTTTATAAGTTGTGTTTATTTCTTTGATTTTTTTTGAGAAAGATTGAGAGCCTTAGTCCTTGGAGACTAGTGGTAAGTAAACTCAGGTAAGTAATTGTTTGTGTTGTTGGACTTATATGAGTTAAGTTAGATAAGTAGTGAGTCAGACGGGCAAGACCGTTGACTACTAACTGTACTTAATTGAAGGTGTATGTGTTGCTGAGTGATGAATGTGAGTGCAGATATTTGGGAAATGTGTACCATCGAGATGACTCAATAGAGTTGCAAAGAATGAGAGTGTGGCATAGAATGAGTGCATTCACCACATTATGTATTATTTATTCTGGGTTGACATCGATTAGTTATACTATTGTGACAGATGGATCCATAACGTGATCCATAAGTTTAATAGTAATGTTCTGAATTCCCATCACGATCTGTTTGAATCTCTGACTCATTACTGACGTAAGTGGTAGATGGTAAATATATGAGAAAATTATCTAATTACGAGACATTGTGATTTTGATTGAATGGTTCTTGGTGCAACTCTAACATACATTGTGGTTTTAGGTGATTTCCTAGTTTTATTGGGTTTATTATTCATAGGTTTGTGACAATAAAATATTCCCCTAGTTGTCCGATTGGACCAAATATTGATGGTTTTATTTTGCCTGTGTCTGGGTGTACTAGAATCACATTTGAGGTAGCCCCATCTATGAAATTCTTAGCAAATCTTGAACATGTTATTGAGCTTGCGTCAGTCTAGCTGATGGTCCAGATTACATTATCAGTTTTTCAGATTTTATTATCTCTGTGTTTGAGATTATGTCACATGCGTCTCATATGTCATAACCTGATTTCCTTGAGATATGGTTTCACTGAGTATACATGTAGCTCAGTCGGTTGCATCTGACAGTGAGCCAGTGATCTAGTGATTATCTATATGGTATGTACCTCCATGTTTAGAACTTATTGAGAAAGTTTTGAGAGTTTAGAAAATACCCCATATAAGAGATGGTACCTCTGGTGATGATAGTGGTGATAACTATGATATGGAGTTGAAGCGAGTTGCTTGTTGGGTCGTAGGGGTTCATTTTTGTCCTTGACAATGATTCTCTAAGGATCGACTTCAATGGTGATGGGTTTTCCCCATTGTATCAAGTTATTAGTTTGCTTCTGCGTTGCATCTGAGTCATTTTCATTCGAGTTCCTGGGCTGCGATCTTAATCTTCCAGCGAGAATCGTATCATTTTGGTATCCAGAGCCAGGTCGTGTCTCTCCATTTCAGTTCAATTTAGTATTTTGTCTTGTTTCGTGTGTAAAAAATTGAGTTTTTATCATCCGTCATCTTTTGTCTTTTGAATCATACCATTTTGGTATCAATATCTATGTCGTGTCTTCCCTTTTCTTTTCCTTTCAATTCAATTCCATGTCTTGTTTTATTTCGTGAGTCCAATATAAAAAAAAATTATGTCTTCTAGTGTCATTCATAGAGTCTCATCTTTAGATTTTCATTCGTATTTTGGGTAAGCAAAAAAAAAAAAAAAAAAAAAGAGGAAGATTTGAATTATTAATATCATACCATATTTATTCAATTCTTTCCATCTATACCATATCTAGTCAAATATTTCCTTATGCATATTTTTTCCTTCTTGATTACCATGTAATTTGGTAATTTCCTTGCTCAAATATTTCCTTTTTCATATTTTCCTTCTTGATTGCCAAGTAATTTGGTAATTACCTTATTCAAATATTTCTTTTTCCATATTTTCTTTCTTGATTACAAAGTAATTTTATAATTTTCTTATTTAAAAAAGAAAGAAAGAGAATATACAAAATAGAGAAAAAATAAATTAAAAAAAAAAGAGAAGAGAGAGAGAAATTTATTTTTGCCATAAAAATTCATGAAAAAAAAGAAAGAAAAGAGAGAGAGAAAATTACTTTTGCCATAACTTTTTCTATAGGTGTCTGATTTCAGCTTAATTGTACTTTTCTGAAACGTCTCGACGAGATCTATAGGTTTTATTGCTTTGTTGTGATGTTCCATGAGCAGAACGAATAAAACTGAATATAAGGAATTAGATGATAATGCTAGAATTCAGATGAGGTATATGATGAAGTTTTTGAAATATGACTTAAGAAAGATGGTGAGGTAAGAGATGGAGATATTGAATAAACGGCTTTATGCATTGGAAGTGGTTATTTGGGCAGAAAAAAGATGAGGTATCGACAAGCTAGGTGGAAGAATCAACCAGATAGTTACTCCTCATTTGACAAACTTCAGTCAATGGTGGAATAGGCATTGATGACAACCAAGTCTGAGTCGAAGCGTGCTTCAGTTCAAGAGATCAAGGAAGAACATATAGCAATTCAGATACCATTAGAGGTTCCTGGTGAAGCATTGGTTGGAACCAAATCTGAGTCGATGCAGCCAATTCAAGAGACCAGAGAAGAGGTTGTGAGAGTCGCTACACCATTGGAGAGTCATATTGAAGACAATGAAGGATTTGAGGTTCCGACTACACTCATTATCATTAACAATCCAGTTATGGGTATACAAAATCAAACTCAAGTGCAGAGGAAGATGGAGACAGAACTAATAAAGTCAGTTGAGGAGGTGGTCAAAAGGAACATAGTTCAATCCATTCTTGTGAGGATTATTGGTTTGAAAATAAAGATGCATGAAGAGAAGCAATAGCCAGATTTTGAACATGATGATGTACAAAACAAGCTAACCAAGGGCAACATAAGATGGTCCATTGATTCCAGTGCAGACGTGGATTTGAGGACAAATCTTTTTAAAGAGGAGGCGAATAATGGAGATCTAGTTGGCAAGATTTATCAAGATATTTCAAAAAGATTCATTGAAGATTTGAGTTTGTCTTGATAAGATTTGGTAGAAAGATATTTGAGTAATTTTGAATTCTATCTTTTAGATATATTTTATATCCTTATTTTATTAGGATTTGATTTCCTTATCAGATTATGATTTGATTTCCTTATTAGATTAGTATATGATTGATAGCGCGTTTCGCAACGCGCTAAAGCTGCAAGTGTACAGACCACTGCAGAGGCAAGTAATAATTTATCGAACTCAAGGACTGCAGGCTCGAAGTATAACCAAGCACTAAAACGTAGATACCTTACTACTATCTAGGCGAATCAGAAAAGAGATTTGGTTTTTATTTAAACTAGCAATGATTTTAAAGTAACAATAAAATAAAGATCAATTAATGATTTTAGAAAGCATGTGAGAAAATAGGATTCCAGGGCAATCACTTTGAATATTAATCAAACAACTTTTCATGTACTTCAATCCCAATTTAATTCCCAAAGATGTGAGCAATCGCAAATATGTTATCAGGTGATCCTCTCGGACTCTAAACCATAACATGGAAATAAAATATCAGAAGATTCCTCTCGGACATACAAAAGACTTTTACTCTTGAATTAAAACCTTAGATTTCAAAACCCTTTAAAAGTTCAATTTCCTCTCGGACAATTGTTCTAATAAATCTAATTTATTTGCATCTTAATTGATAACCTAGACCTCTCGGTTCAAAAACTACCAATTCAAATCGCAATCAATGGCCAGTATCTCGCAATTAATGAAAATCCCAAATAAAATTAGAACATCAATGGAACAGGAACATTGAATTACATAAATTGTTGAATGAATAAATACAAAGTTTCAAACCCTAGAATCCATGAATAGATTTAGCCAATCATGCTAAATTCTAGAAAAACAAAGAGATGAAGAGTCACAAAAACAGAAAACATAGAAATCAAAAACCCGTAGAGTCTTCAATCTTCGAATCCTGGAGTGCTCTTCAAGTTCCCCTGCTTTTGCTCTCAATTCTATGCTTCTAATCTCAGAAAAATGGTAAAAGGAACTCAAAAATATGTTGAAGGGTCAAAAATATGTTGGAGGGGTCCTGTTTTTCGCCCTTGGACCCTCTATTTATATCTATCACCTTTAGATCTGAAAAGATATGGGATTTGGACCAAAAACTCGTCAGAAAAACACGCTCGGCGACCCATAAAACACGCCCGGCGATCGTGGTTTACGCATATGGGTCGCCGAGTTTGCGCCGAAGCAAAACTGGCGAAAATTACAAAACCGGCGACCCATAAACACGATCGGCGATCGCCGTTTTTGCATGTGGGTCGCCGAGTTCGTTACGAACTTGCGCAGTCTCACGGTTTTGGCCATAACTTTCGCTCCCGAACTCCGATTGACCTGATTCCAGTTGCATTGGAAAGCTAACTCGAAGATCTATCTATTGGAATGCTCCATTAGCTCGAATTCCATGTGTGGAGGAATTTGTGACTGTTTCTTTGAACATCAACTGCTTTCAGGACGGGTTTCCATTGAATTTTGGCCTAAAACATATTTGGGTGCAGTCTTTTCTCACTTCTTCCTCTTCCTGATGCAAACAAACATCGATTGGCTACATGGCACTCATTCATATCCTGTAAATTACTCAATTGTGCACCAAACCTGCATAACAACCCAAAACCAAACCAAACGTAATATTTTCTAAAAGAATATGAAATCGGCACAGAAATATCACTTAATGATCTAATCCAAGGCAAATAGTTAGCAGATTCACATCAGCAAAATGCACAAAATGAGTGTTTATCAACCCCCCAAACTTAAACTATTGTTCGTCCTCGAACAATGAGGAAAACAAATGAAAGAAAGAGATAAACACGAGGGGTGCATTTATTGATCAAAAATTGTTTCAGACACAAAAGGGGTTGTGATTCCCACACCAACAACTGCAACGATTATCAATTACATGCAATCAATCACAGTTTCAATCTCGACCTCTAGAAATTTGCTTCTCACAGGATAGTGTATCACTCAAATTTCGCTCAAATTGTAAGAAAGGCTAGTGTATACTCTCAAATTGTCAACTGTACAACTTTCCTACCATAGGCTTGCTCATTGTCTAAACTCTCTACTGACTTTGGGAATGCTAGAACAAAGATCACAAAGGTCTTTATTTTAGGTTCTAATGTAGGCACATTGGTGAAGGTATGGAATTTTTGGCTAAGTGACTAAACATATTCATCCTTATAACTTCATTCACACAACTAACTCCCCATCACATACCACATTTGTTTATTGACTGACTAACTCATATAATAATAACTCTCCCCTTTTTTTTTTTTTTTTTTTTTTTTTCCAATAGGGCCCAACCTTCTTTTGTTCATCAATTTAGAAATTTCTCATCCACTTGTAACAATTACACTTATTTCACCCAAATCTTATAGACAAGATACAGTTCACCTTTTTCATAGCACTCTCTCATAGACAAGACAAAACTATGATGTTCTCCTTAACTCATAGACCAAGAAGGGAGAAGTAACAGGCTCAAAGGGGTTATTCTAGAGATAAAATATCACAAGACTATATTGTCCATCACAAGGCTTTGGACTATGTACTCCAATAAAATTGCTTTCATATTACTACCTACCATCAACAGATACCCATATAACTCCATCCACACCTCCTATCATCCGGTTCAGAAAGAAAAGGTTTACAGGATCAACGGGTTAAGCAAAGGATTGTGTAGTGGGTTAGTGTTTGGGTTTTAATGAGGCTTATGAAACGATAGCCTAAGATCATTTCTAAATCCTTGACACTCTCCTACGCAATTTTGAGCAAGAAACCAGAGCAAGTTCTAGAGATAAAGTGCACAGTGACATACTCTCAATCAAACGAACACAGGCTCAAATTCTCACAAGCTAAGCATATCCTAGAGGCGAAAATCAATTCTATAAACATATGCACCTCATCAACTCATATGCAAATCATCAATGCAGGTTTCACTAGAAAGAAACATTTGTCATCATTAACTTTGATCAACAATGCAAATACAACCCGTACCAACCAATGCAAATTAAATTCCCGGTACAATAAAATGACAGAATTTCCAAGTACAACCCAACCAGATACTTAAACTAAGACAGAAACAAACGCACTAATTCACTAATTCACATTAATACATCAAGTGCAGTCTCAAATCAGATAAAAAGATAAAAAGGTAGAAACACACATCGCCCGATCACATCCCCCTCCCCCAAACTTATTCGATACAACGAATAGAATAAGTTTGTGGGGAAAAAGATCACGGAGATGTGTGTGACCTCGATAAGCTCTCACTGCAGTCAAAGCCAGCAATTCTTCGCGTTTCCATCTCTTTTCCTGCACCCAATGAACTCAACAACCACAAGTGAACGTATAATGTGGAAAATGGTGTAAAACGACATAGAACGACATAATTAAAGAAATTAAAAGGCAATTAAAAGTTGGGTTGCCTCCCAACAAGCGCTTTATTTATTGTCTGTAGCTAGACACAGTAGAAATTCCCTTATGGGTCAGTTAAATTAGTGTTTGGAATCTGATCGGAAGAATACATCACCTGAATTTGATTACACTCCTCGAAGTGCCCGTCACAGTCGTGTTTCTCCATGGCTTTGCAGACGGAGAATGTGACCTTCTGATCGTTCACTCTCAGGCTCAGCTCTCATCTCTTCACATCAATCAAAGCATCAGCAGTGTTCAGGAATGGTCTCCCTAGTATCAGTGGGATGTTCCTATCCTCTTCCATGTCCAACACCACAAAGTCAGCTGGGAAAATAAATTCCCCAACTTTAATCAGCACATCCTCTACTACCCCTTTAGGGTAGTTCACCGACCTGTCAGCCATCTGAAGCCTAATAGTAGTCTGTTTGATATTCCCAATTCGGAGCTTCTTGTAGATGGAGAGGGGCATCAGATTGATGCTAGCCCCTGAATCGCAAAGAACTTTCTCGAAGTTCTGCCCCCCAATTACACAGGGAATAGAGAAGCAACCTGGATCAGCCCTTTTTACTGGCATCTTCTTCTGGACGATGGCGCTGCATTCTTCAAATAGGTTGACCGTCTCGAATGCTCCAAAGGGCTTCTTCTGGGTAACCATGTCCTTCAGAAACTTCATATACCCAGGAATCTCTTGTACGACTTCGATGAGAGGGAGATTAATATGAATCTTCTTCATGTGCTCTAAGAATCTCTTATACCTCTCATCCTTCTGCTTTTTGGCGAATCTCTGTGGAAAGGGAACAGGGATAGGACCAGCAGGTTTGGTACTGTCTTCAGGACAAGTACCCTTGCTCGTTTGAACTTGTTCTTCTTCAGGAAGAACATCAGCAGGCTGTGCAACTTCAGGTTGCACAGGCGAGTTAGTGGGCATAGATGGCCCCTCATAACCTCTACCACTGCGGGTAGTAATGGCATTGCAGTGATCTCTTGGGTTCACCACAGTAGTACTAGGGAACTGCCCAGGGGTATGCTGGTTACCAATCGCATTAGCGATTTGGGAAATTTGGGTGTCGATCTGCTTCATGTGCTTTCCCATTTCCCCCATATTATTCTGCAGCTGAGCAATTTCTCCATCTGTCTTCGTAGACTTAGCATTGTAGACTGCGATGAATTGGGTCAGGAGCTCCCTCATGCTTGGCTCCTTTGGCTCATTCGCTGCTCCATGATTTGCGGCAAACCCAGGTGGAGGCTGCAGAGCATTGTTCGGATTCCCATAAGAGAAGTTGGGATGATTCCGATTGTTGGGATGATATACCATGTTCCCCGATGGATACCCTCGATTGTTGTTGAAATTCCTCTGGTTCACATGGTTAGCATCCTCCATGTGCATCTCATTCACCTGCTCATACCCCTGTTGAGGGAGGTTATTTTCCAATTTGGCGATGCGAGTCTCCAGTAATTTAGTGGAAGCAGCCACTTCTTTCCTCATCAACTTGATCTCAGCGGCTATGTCTCCAGCGTCATCAACTGCTGCTATCCTGTGATCTCCCCTATCCGCTGGCCAGTTGTATTCGCTTTTCGCCATCACTTCCAGTAAAGCTAACCCTTCCTGTGGTGGTTTAGCAGTCAGTGACCCTCCAGCTGAAGCATTCACATGCTTCTGGGTCTCTCTGTCCAGTCCCTTGTAGAAATGACACATCTGCTGCTTTTCAGAAAAACCATGGCAAGGGCAGGAGCGCAAGAGATCCTTGTAGCACTCCCAAGCCTCGTACAGTGACTCTCCAGAAAACTGCCTGAATTGTGAAATCTGAGTCTGTAACTGAATAGTTTTGCTGGGTGGGAAAAACTGGATCAAGAACAGCTTGCACAGCTCCTCCCATGTTGAGATCTCATTGCAGTTCAGCGTCATATACCACGAAAGTGCTCTATCGCGCAGTGTGAAAGAAAACAGGCGCAACCGGACATAGTTAATAGGCACCTGATTCTGCTTAACTGTATCGCACAGCAGAAGGAATCTCTGAATGTGTAGATGAGGATCCTCGGTTGGTAATCCCCCATACTGATTCTGTTGAGCTGTGTGTATCAGACCAGTCTTCAGCTCAAAATTCGGTGTATCCACCTTCAGCCCAAAATCTGCATTACGATGCCTATCAGTCATCGACTCGTACATCTCATCGATGGTAGGTGGTCGAGGTACTTCAGGACCCTGACGCTCTTGGAGTCTTAGATTCATTTCTTGCAGCTGCCTCTGCAGCTCAGCTATCTGTGCCGCCTGATTGTCAGCCATAGTGAACGCTAACTTTCTTCGCGCAGTGTTTCTTCGGCAGGTGGATTCAATTTCCGGATCTAAAGGTTCAGGAGGTGGACCTTTTGATCTGGTTCGCATATACTACCTGCACAGAAACACACAGTGAATAGCACAGAAAAGAAACAGAATTAAAAATAAAATGCGTAAAATAAAGCCTAGAGTAAATAGCGTAATATCAGGATTAGTGTCAATTATAAATCTATGCAGTCCCCGGCAACGGCGCCAAAAACTTGATAGCGCGTTTCGCAACGCGCTAAAGCTGCAAGTGTACAGACCA
>JAPKLW010000868.1:0-75542 GCA_026898455.1 Plectranthus barbatus
GTATTTATTTTGATATCCTAAGAACGGTCCTGCGAATTAAATAACAAATAACAACTCACGTTGTTGATCGTAGACTCGAATCCTACACTTGAACCTCTACCATGGTTGAGCACTGATATGTCATCAACTCTCAGAACAAAATAGAGTCTCCATGAAGTTTGTTCATTAATTCAGACATTTAGTGTCTTCAAGATAATTCAGGATCGCCACCCGCTCTTTGTTGAAACTTGCAATATAATTCAGCAACAACTCGCTTTCTCCCTGAACAAAAGTGCACAAGTAATTCAATATTTGAACAGGTTTCCAGTTGCTAAAATAAATGTTGCACAAAGCTCTGATGCAACTTTTTGAATGATGAGGTAGAGTGTTTTCGTAAGTACATAAACCATTATAGTTTTGAATTAATTAGACATGATATGAACAGGTAGCACATGCATGCCTCTTTTTCAATGCTTCGAATAAAGGTAGTGCATATCTTCAATGTGTAGGATGTGATAAAGTCATCAGGGTCAGATAAACCATTGTTCGGAGTTATCATTGGAGCCACGAACTACTTCAGCATCTCAACCTTCAAAATTTAATTCACAAAAATGTGAGTGATATCGAGCTTTCAACTACTCAATTATTGTTTGATGAATAGCTTGTAGGGATTTCATGGCGAACCGAACAACCAAATCCAAATAATCTTGACTCGTTCATCAATGTTGAGAACAATTAACATAAGATAAAACCCCAGCATGCTCGTATGAATTTAATGAGGTGGATTTTTGAGATTACGTTAACTCCATAGGGTCTAATCCGATCTTTCGCGTTTGAATTCTGATCCCTTCATTCAACCACACGATTTGATAAAAACTGCAGAAACAAAAATTAGAACTAGATATAATTTTAAGAATAATCAAAAGAAAAGACAAAGGGAAGAAATATGTTCTCTAGATAAGATCTTCAGATCAGTAACCCAATGTTGTTCCATCCTGCTAATGGTGAGGATTCCACAGGACAGTGAATGTGAAATCTGGAGTCAAATTTCTACTCCTCCCAGACACACATGAGGCGCCGCCCACTCTCTCTCTCTCTCTTTTAAGGTTTCTGTGATTTAGAACTGAACTCGGGTTTGTGAGAGAGAACTGTCTATTTATAGACCTAGGGTTGTGAACCCTAATGGGCTACGGGGATCCTTTCAGCATATTTAATTGGGCCAGACCTGGATCAAATGAAAATAATAGAGTGGGCCTAAGCATTAATTAATTCCCATGTCCACAACCCGGGACACAATTAATTAATTAATATTAATTCTTTTTTATCATAGAATTGATACTGACTTACCCCTTTATTACCACGTTATGAGAACGAACTGCATTTACTTGAGAATACCCATATTTAAGGTTACTTGAAATTCATTAATTTATTGGAGCTTCTAACAACCTTCCACAAGTAATTAATCTCTTTTATCCTGAGCAGTACCACTCAAACCATATCACTTGTGCTTGAACTTAATCAGCCTACAGAACTTTAGCACGATGAATGTTATTGAGTTCCTCAGGGAATTTCCCCATCCTATTACTCGGATATGGTAACCTAACTCCAGTCTCAGACTGTAATACACGAACTGCAGTTACCCAAGATGCGGGTATACAAGAATGTTACTCAGGCTCTCCACCATGACAAGTCAAAGCAACAGTCAACCTGTGCATACCCCTGACCATTTGTTAGGGTTTGGACTCAATCAAGATCGAGATCTTGTATTATCTGATGTCAAACAGCGGAATACATCTCACTATGCTCCAATCAATACTCAACTGCACGTACCAGCGTATCAAGTAATCAAGATAAATTAATTCTTTCTGACTATGCTGCAGACTACTCCGACAGACTTATCCTCATATAATGTCTCGGCTATGATAATATTTATATCTCACTAGAGCAAGAGATCATACTATCTTCTGCGATCTACTACACACAGTATGATCGTCACTATCAATGAGATAAGATGATACCATTGTTACTCGCATGTAAGTTTTTTTAACAATTTAACAAATAGGAAATAACATTCAATGTATACTCATTGTAATAAATGCTTTCTGTATACAAAACCCAGCAATCTCCCACTTATACTCAAAGCATTACAGTCACTATTACAGAGTATACAGTGCGTCAATCTAGCCTAACTATTACATTAACCACTGCTAGTAGTAGGCATCCACCTCAGGCCTAGTGCATGAATATGTCTTTCGTAAACCTTCTAAGGCAAGCACTTTATGAATAGATCAGCAAGGTTGTCTCTAGTGTCAATCTTCTTGATTAGCACATCGCCTCTCGATGCGATCTCGTGTAAGATGTGGTACTTTCTCTCTATGTGTTTGCTCGCCTTGTGAGTCCATGGTTCCTTCGAGTTTGCCACTGCACCAGAGTTGTCCCAATGAATTGTGATACTCTTAGGCAAACTTGGAATCACATCCAGCTACAAGAGGTAATTCCAGAGCCATACCCCTTCTTTTAAAGCTTTGGAGGTGGCAATATATTCCGCCTCCATGGTGGAGTCAGCAATGCATTTCTACTTTGCGCTCCTCCAAAATACAGCCCAACCTCCCAAGGTAAATACATAACCTGAGGTCGATTTCTTTTCATCCTGGTCCCTTTGGAAACTTAAATCTTTATAACCCACAGGGCACAAATCCTCACATTGATAACTAGGAAAAAACTCTAAGTTCTCTTCAAATACTTGAGGGTGTGCTTTACCGCAGTCCAATGCACCTGTCCAACGTTAGATTGATATCTTGCTGCTATACCAACGACATAACAGATATCCTGTCTGGTACACAGCATTGCATACATGAGGCTACCCACCTCAGACACGTATGGTACAAGACTCATCTCATCTTTCTCCTTTTGTCTCTCCGGACACTGTCCAAGAGAAAGATGTACGCTAGGTCTGAAAGGTAGCAAACCTTTCTTGGCGAGTTGCATGCTGAACTGGCTATCGCAGTATCCACAAAGGATGCATGGGATAAGCTTATCATCATTTTCTTACGATCCCGTAAGACCTTAATTCCAAGGATGTACCCAGCTTCTCCCAAATTCTTCATTTGGAACTTTTCAAATAACCAACTCTTAATTTCCGACATCACTCCATAATTGTTTCCAAATAGGAGTATGTCGTCCACATATAGTGCAAGGAAAACCACGCTCCCACTGACACAAAGTGGGTATACACAGCTTTTGTTGTCCATACAAGGACTTCTTAAGCTTCCAAACAAGATGTTCTTCGCCCTTGCGCATGTAACCCTCGGGTTGCTGCATATAGAAGTCCCTACCTTCTTCAAGGTAACCGTTTATAAAAGCAATTTTGACATCCATATGTCAAATCTCGAGGTCCAAATGCGCATCTATGGCAACAAGTATTCAGAAGTATTTAAGGAAGGCTATGGATGAAAAGGTTTCATCATAGTCTATGCCCTCTTTTTGACTATAACCCTTTGCCACCTGCCTGAGTTTGAAAGTCGTAATCTCTACATCCACTTCCTTCTTTCTCTTGTATACCCACTTGCACCCTATGGCCCTAAAGCCATCAGGCAACTCAGCTTTCTGGTATACATCCATACCCGTTATGGACTCAATCTCAGAACCCATGGCGATACACCATTTTACAACATCCTTGCCCTGCACTGCCTCCTCATACGTCAGTGGGTCAAAGTCTTCATGTCTGTTTCTATGACTCAAGTCCGAAGATTCACCCACGAACATGTATCTTTCTGGCTAGAAAATAACTCTCCCACTGCGACGAGGCATTGGTGCCTTGTTATCAGTTGGTGCACCAACTTGTGGTTCTGTACCTTGTACTGAAGAACGTGCCGGTGGTGCTATAGCTCTCACAGGTGTACTCACGTCCGCACGTTCTGCTTCCCTTGGAATCACATTCTCATCTTCCATTTTTTGAAGAACTATATCACTCCTTGTCCTGTAGTTTCTCACATACTCGTCCTCCAAGAATCTAGTGTTGATGCTAACAACGATTCTCTGACTCTCAGGATAGTAAAAGTAACTACCTGTCATTTGCCTAGGATAGCCTATAAACAGCATTACCTTGGACCTACTTTCTAACTTATCAGGTTCCTTCGTCAGCACGTGTGCCGGACAACCCTATACTCTAAACTAGCACAAGCTGCGTTTGCGACCAAGGAAGAGTTCACAGGGTGTCTTATGAACCGATTTAGAAGGCACCAATTTTAAGATGTAAGCCAGTGTTTCCAATGCGTATCTCCAAAACAAAATGGGTAAGCCTGCATAACTCATCATTCATCTCACCATCTCTAAAAGAGTTCTATTTATTCTTTCGGCTACACCATTTTGTTGGGGAGTACCCGGTGCAGTCCACTGGGATGTAAGCTCATGATCTGATAAATATTGCGGGAACTCATTCCCGAGATATTCACCACCGAGGTCAGTTCGCAATAACTTGATAGTTTTCTCGACCTTCTTTTGTATCTCGGCCTTAAAGTCTTTGAATTTCCCAAAGCATTCAGACTTGTAGTGAAGCAGGTATACATATCTGTATCTCGAGTAGTCGTCAATGATAGTGACGAAGTACTCATACCCTCCATGAGCCTATGTGGACATGGTCCCACATAAGTCAGAATGGATCAATTCCAACACATCCTCTGCTCGAGAATGACTAGCCTTAAAAGGCATAGAAGACATATTCCCTCGGTGCAGGATTCGCTGACTTGATAAGGTACTCGCCGGACTAAATCAAATGTATCGTCAACTACAAGTGCTGAATCCACTTCAAGTTGATGTCACCCAGTCTTAAGTGCCAAAGATATGTAAGATCCTCATCAGAAGAAGTAAGCTTTCTATTTCTAGGATTATCATCTGCGGATGAGTTACATGCAACATTCGTGAAAGTGTTACGATGACAGTTAACGACATAGAGAGAGTTATTCCACATTCTACGATAGATAACAACGTTATTACCAATGATAGAAACACCACTATAAAAAGTAATTGAATATCCTTCAATGAAAAGTTTGGAAACTGAAATAAGGTTCAGTCAAAATCCGGCACCTATTAAAGATCTCTCAAAGTCAAACTTGAATCTTCAAAGTATAAGGTGACATCTCCAATGGTAGTTGCAATCACTCATGTTGCGTTCCCCGTTGAGATTGTAACTTCGTCATTCTTCAGCACCTTCCTCAGTGTGAACCCCTGCAAAGTGTAACAAACATGATCAGTAGCTCCAGTATCCACTACCCATGAATGAGTAGAAATAGAAGCTAAACATGTTTCAGTTACAAATGAAAATGACATATGTTGTCCTTTACTTCCACATGCGTTCTTGCTTGAAGTGACACCAACCATCTTCATCACCCTTGACCTCCTTTCACGTCTTCATCGATCTATCAGATTTCTGTACTGGTGATTGACCACAATTTTCAATGTGTTCAGACTATGTACAAAATCCAATAACTCGGAATGCCATTAAGGTATGGAAGACTGTTCTGCAAGAGATCAATAAGCACTCTTCAAAAGTATACTAACTTATCCCAGCTATATCTTTCTAAAAGTCATAGAAAGAAAGTGGTAATGAGTTCAGGATTATATCGATCTTGGCCCGATCGCTGATACATCCACCTCTACATGTGAACCAATTCATGGTGTTATCCATCATCATCACATGTAATGTCATCAAACTACTGTAAGCCATTTTCTTGCGAACGATAATTTTCACAAGATCACAGCTGATAGTTCGCTCCACTTCGCCATACATAGCCACCAAGTCCATCTAGATCGCAACTGAGCTACAATAGCCCATGTACTTGAACTTCAATACACTAAATAGGTTATCTGAGATCAACTTGTAAGTAAAATCTTCAGATGCCGCCCATCTGTTATAAAATTCCATCTCACGTCTAGAGACTTTATGGTAACGTGGGGTAAGTGATTTCATAGTAAAAACAAATGCATATTGCATTGACAGGAGAACATACTCAATGCAGTATCTCCACTAGGGAAAGTTTGGACCAGTTAATGGATTGAGAGCAAGAATATGATCAAAAGTAGACATAGACATATCTAAAAACAAATAAATAATCTAAATAAAAACAAACATGTAGAACATTTGAAAACAAATGCATTGAAAACCTCTTAATAAATCATATACAAATGTTTTCCACTAATATCCCAAGAGTTCCCACCGCAAACTACACTCGTAGACGTTTATGATGTCACCCTCAACCAAACTGCGGGTTTTAAGCCCCAATCCATTAATTTCATACCATGTCAGGAATCTATAGACAAATAAAATTAATAATTAGTGTTAGACCTTAGACCAAGCCATCTTTCAAGAACAAGGAAGCAGGAACTGCATTATATTCTAAGATGCTTCTAAGCACTTAACAACAAATTTAACACCAGCCAAAAGAGACAGCTTGTCATGGCAGGCTACCATACTGTACGACCCTTAAAGCTTTTGATATATATAATTTAAATCAATCCTAGAATATTTATGAGAAAAGAATGACGCAAGCTACTCTCACAGACGTTTACGCAAAACCCTCCCATTATTCACTTGATTTAAATTATTTGTCTAGAAATCTTAACAACTGCAGCCCATGCACCTCCGGGATTAGCAAGATACACTCGTAGACGTTTACGACAGGAGATACACTTACAACCTAGGATCACTTTGTGGAGGTCTATTGATTTTAATTAAAAAATCCCCTTAGTATTTTTGACTCATAAGGTTTCTTAAATGCGCACATAAATAATTTCATTGTTATTATATTTTTCCAAATTTTTTGCATGTAATCAAACATGCAAAAAAATTAAAATATATAGCCCAACAAGAAATTAATCACACAACCATGCTATTGAAAATCGTAAATAATACAGCAATAAAACATGCTTTCCTATTATCTACACATGCTTATTGCGCAAATAATAAATCACAAATCATACGAGGGCAATTAAGGCAAACAAAAACTCCTCGTGGCCCCAACAAATAGGAAAATAAAAAAACAATCATATCTATTACAGAATTTGAATTCGAATACATATATCTTCAAATCTTTTAAAATCTTCAAGGGCCTTGATTTTATCAACCACCAAATCTTTTTGGATCAAGGGTTTTGTGATTTGAAAATTAGTCCCACAATCCAACTGCAAACCCTAGGGTTTACAATCAAACTGCACCAGCTGTCAAACCACGAAACACCACCGTAGCAGCAGTAGTTGCTGGCGACAGCCATAGCCGCCTGCCGCCGTGTGAGGCTGCCGCAGCGGGCCGCCCGCCCGCGTGGCTGCACCGCTGCGTTGTGCGGCCCCCCGGCACAAGCCTCCAACATGCGCGGTTGCGCCGTTGCGGCTGCACGTCACGGCAGGCCGCTTGCCTGCCACTGTCGTTGCCTCGCCGGTATTCATCTTGTTCTTTATCCCATACAAATTATAGATTGGAAAAAAAATAAATACCTTATTGTATTACATTTTAACCAAAATTTAATCAGGGGTTTTTTTGTGAATTTACAAAAACAATTTAATCCATACATGGATAAACCACTACGTATTATATTGTACGAGTTGCCACGAGGAACAAAAACCAAACCATCCACAGCAATAATAATTCATACATGCATAATCGAATAAATTTATCATCCAACAAAGACTTTCAAATGAAACCATGCTCTGATACCAATTGTAGGGATTTCATGGCGAACCGCAAAATCCAAATAAACCCAGATCGTTCATGGATGTAGAGAACAATTAACATACAATAAAACCCTAGCATGCTCCTTTGAATTTAATGAGGTGGATTTTTTAGTTTACCTTAACTCTATAGGGTCTGATCCGATCTTTCACATTTGAATTTCAATCCGTTGATTCAACCACGCGATTTGATTAAAACTGCAAAAACAGAAATTAGAACCAGATCTAATTTTAAGAATTAATTAAAAGAAAAGAGAAAGGGAAGAAATTTGGTATCTAGATTCGATTTTCATATCTGTATCTCGATGTTTTTCAATCCTGCTACTGGTGAGGATTCCATAGGACTGTGAATGTGAAAGCCGGAGACGAATTTCTTCTCCGCCCAGACACATAGGTGGCGCCGCCCATTGTCTCTCTCTTCTAGGGTTTTTGTGATTTTGAACAGAACTCAGGTTTGTGAGAGAGAACTGTCTATTTATAGACCTGGGGTTGTAAACCCTAATGGGCTACTGGGCTCCTTTTAACATATTTAATTGGGCCAGACCTGTGACTCAATGCAAATAATAAAGTGGGACTAAGAGTTAATTAATTCCTTTGTCCACAACCTAGGACACAATTAAATAATTAATATTAAATCTTTTTCACCACAGAATTAATATTGACTTACCCCTTTATTACCACTATATGAGAACGGGTTGCATTTACTTGAGAATCCTCATAATTAAGGTTACTAGACATTCATTAATGTATTGGAGCTTCTGACAAGCTTCCACACTTAATTAATCTCTTATTTTACCACTCAAACCTTTTCACACGTGCTGGAACTTAATCAGCGTGCAGGACTTTAGCACGATGAATGTTATTGAGCTCCTTAGAGAATGCCCCAATCCTATTACTCGGATATGGTAACCAAACTCCAGTCTCATGCTGTAGTACACGAACTTCTGTTACCTAAGATGCGGGTATATAAGCACGTTAATCAGGCTCTCCACCATGGCAAGTCAAAGAAAAAGTTAACCCGTGCATACCCCTGAACCTTCGTTAGGGTTTGGACTCAATCAAGATCGAGATCTTGTATTCTCTGATGTCAAACAGCATAATACATCTCACTATGGTCCAATCAATACGCATCCGCACATACCAGCATATCAAGTAATCAAGACAGATTACTTCTTTCTAACCTTGCTGCAGCCTACACCGACAGACTTATCCTCATACGTTGTCTCAGCTGTGATAAAATTTATATCTCACTAGATCAAGTGATCATACTGTCTTCTGCGATCTACAACACGCAGTATGATCGTCCCTACCGATGAGATAAGAGGAAATAATGTTGAATGTATACTCATCGTATGAATGTTGAATGTATACTTGCATGTAAGCTTGTTTAAGAGATAGCAAATAACGTTGAATGTATACTCATCGTAATAAATGCAATCTGTATACAATAGCTGGTGTAGTTCAATGAAGGTGAATATTGAGCTCATTGCCAAATTAATAAATCATTAAAGAGCATGGCCGATTAAACTTGATCCAAAGCTTTTACACATTGTCGCTTCATGCTGAGCACTCGATACGACAAGGGCAAACATATTCTGCTTGTATATGGCCAAGTGGTTCTCTGTTGATAATCCATCATCGTCTTTGTCAGCTTGATAGAACTCTATTTGTAGGTTCATGGGGTTAGGTCGTTTCTCTCCCCCCGTACTTATCCCAATATCGTAGAATATCTGATCAAATTCAAATAAGTGCAATATAGAGCTCATCAATAAACTTCTATAATATCATATAATAAGAATAATGAAAAGAGTATATTGTATTCAGCGCTAGATGCCAAATTTTGGCTTGCAAAGGCGTGTTTATTGAGATTATGGCGGCACTAGGGTTTTGGGGCGCAAGTTCAAGAAGTTGGGCAAAGCTCTTAGACTTTGTAGAGGTTGTTACAACGTCTCTATCTTCAACAATTCAGATATTTACACGTGTTTATCCGTCCACCCTTCTGGTCATTAGGCAGCTCGCCTGGAGCAGTTCTTCCTTTTTTCAGTCTATTTAAAAGAGGTTTTTTTATCGAGGTGCTTGTTTGGTTTGGTAGTTTAGGTTGAACTGGTTTGGGCGATCTTCTATCTTCCTGCGAGCTGTTCTGACCATTCTCTACCTTGGCTGGTTTGGGTCGGCTTATAGATCGACCTTCTTAAGTGTGATTAGGCCTTCTAAATGGGTCTGCCAAATTGCAATCCGTACAATGGATATCATAAAGCTTCCACCTTACAACATAGATGCATGGAAAAAGAGATCACTAATCCAGCCAAAAGAATCCATCCAGAGATGGCTGATGTGCTGGAGATTGGACTCGTAAAGATCATGAAGATCAACATTCATCTTGGAGAGGACATTCTTGTCCAAAAATGATTAGAAATCCATACGAGGAATGATCTTTGGAAGATAAAAAGCGAGTCCAGCTGGATTCCATCACTCACAAGTTGATCCTCTCAGCTCTTTCAAAATCAATGACGGATGATGTGATTGATTTTGACAATGCTAAGAGGTATGGGACTACCTCAATAGTCTGAGCCAGGAGAAAGATCAAATGAAGCACAATAAGCTGTAGGTCTGCCTTGATAAATACGAGTACTTTATGATGCCCCCTATAGAAAATATCAAGGACATGGAAGCTCTTTTGAATTCTATTGTCAATGAGTTAAAAGCCTTGGATAGGGTATACTCAACATCGAATCTTAATGCCAAATCCTGTCCAATATGCCAAAGGATGATTGATTTGCTAAAACCTAAACCTTGAAGGAGAAATATCTCGCCAAGATGTGCACTAAGGAGCTGTTTGCTCAGCTGCAAGCGCATGAGTGGGGTATCAAGATGGCGAACAAGAACAAAATGTAAGGGCAACAACATGTTCACCGGCCAAGCACACAGAAGATGCAACCTTCTTCATTAAGATGGACAAATTTCAAAGTTAGCGCAGACTAGAGAAGCCATATCACTCTAAAAGGCCACATGTATTGTGCATTATAGAAGTACCCGCCACCTCCACCTCCACCTCCACCTCTACCTCCACCTCCACCTCCACCTCTACCATGAAGGAATAAGAGAATTCATCGTAGAACTTGTAGAACAGATGCACAAACTCTCCAAAATGTTGGAGATGGCAAAGGCTAAAGCTAAAGTTCCTTATTTAGCCGAGAAGTGATTTCTCAAAGGCCCCAACACAAGTTTTTTGAGTGAAACTCTCCTAACCATCTCAATTTTGAATTTTCAAGTGTGGATAAAGAGGAGATAGAAAGATTGAAGCATCTGTTTGAGATCAGAGCATCAAAAGTGGAAGCAAAAGCCATGTTATCTAGAACCGAGGTTTTGGATATTCATAACTATAATACGGGCTAGTGTTGTCTGACATGAGTAAGAGGAAGGGCCTTGTCGGCATTCATAGCTACCATCGGGGAAAAATCAGACAAAAAAGAAGATAGTCAGCTGGCTCTAGCAGTTTCTGCTGATGAGGTACTTAATTCTCTACCAGTTTCTACTTTCTCTGTATGCATTTTAGAGCACCCTAAATCGAATAAATCCAACTTAGAAGATATTTCCCTCGATTTGCATTCAGAAGAATTTTGAAAATTTTTATGAGTTAAAAGTGTCTTAGTTGGCGAAAACTCCTCACTGATAACGCAAGTTTCAATTTTAACCAATGAGATTGAAAAATCAAGGTCACAGAGTGAGAAGCTGACAAACCTCAAGGAAGAGCACTCTAAACTTCTTAAAAATTTTGAAAATTGAAAATAAATGTGTGAATCCTTGAAAGTTAAAACCTTGAGCCTAAATCATGGATAAGCTCATAATTCTACTCACTTATCGCATTGTTATCTTATTTCTTTAATGCATTTTACTTTGTTTTAGTTAATAAATTTAGAATGAGTGTATTCTAGAGGGTATTATGCTTCTGGTGCTGAGTTTTGAAGGAAAATACATTGAAAATGGGAGAAGATGATGAAAAGATGAAGCAATCTGTCACAAAGAGTTTTGTTTCGCCCGACGTGGGAATATTTTGAGCGATGCAGGAATAGAAGTTCGTGTCGCTCGACGCGAATCTGTGTAAGTCAACATGGAGTTGTTTGACGTGAAAAATGTCAACCTTGAAGCCAGATCAAAATGGAGAGGTGTGCGTCGACCGACACAATCTCATGTTGGTTAACGTGAATATTTCTCAAAATGGAAACAGTTCTATTCGATGTATTAGGTGCAATTTGAGTTCAAAATTACCTTTCCGACTCAACCTTGAAGTTCAAGACCTTAAGGCCTAACCCTACTCCAATATAAACTCATGTTTAGATCAATTTTCAGTATCAAATTTCATAATTTAATTTTCTAGTATTTATTTTCAAGTTTCAAAAGCTGGATCAAAACCTTTACTTTTTCATACTTCATATTTCGGTAAGTTAAATTTAAAGTAATCTTAAATTTCTATTTCAATGTTTAATTTCAATATGCTAGGCTAATAACATTTATCAGATTCTAGGGTTTCTCCATCTGTGACTCATGTTTTGATTTACATTATTCAAATCTTAATTGGTTTAAAATCTCTGATTTTATTTTTCTATCTATTTTCAAATGAAGGATCAAGAGATGAAAATTAGAATAGGATTTAGATGTTAATTGATGGACCGATTGGTGAAAATTAGTGATAGGAAGAGAGAGTTTAATGCAATTGAATTTTTGTCTGACTATTAATTGTAGGTTTAAATCTGATTATTATTGCGATTGACTAATTTGTGTTTTTGGGACCAAAAGGAGATAATCATTGATTAGTAATCTAGGTTTTAATTGCATGAACAAGAAATAAATTCCACTTTAACAGATTTTTCCACCATTAGTCCTTTTTGGATTTGAATTATTTGTTTCACGCATGTAGATTAATTTGGAAGATTTCCTAGGATCTGTGCTTTTATTTAATTGAATTTTCTTTAAAGTTATTTCAAAACCCAAAACCTCTCAAAATTGGATTTGCCCAAACAAAGAAATGAAAAACTATATTTAATACATAATATAAGTTCATTATACTATCCTTGTGGGTCGACAACCTTCGGGTTAACTATAAATTTATTAGAAATTGCTATAATTTATATGCAAATTGAGCATTGATCAAATTGGCGTCGTTGCCAGGGATAGTTAGATTGTATCTTATTATTTTTTTGTTTCAAATTTTCTGGATTGGCTTTTTAATTTTTTGTTGCGTGTTTGTGTGAAATTTTGTTCTCTATTTTGACTGATGTGGGCGTGTGTCGATCGACGTAGAGAAAGCTTTTGTGTCGATTGACGCAGATTGATTTTCTCATTTTTTTTCCTTTGCAGGTGCATGAACACAAGACCCAAGGGTAAAACACTCTAGACACTTGACCCAGAAATTGAAGCAACCTATAGAAGAAACCGAATGAAGGGGAAAAATAATAATGAGATGGCGGAAAAATAGATGCCCCATTGCAGAATATGACTCTAGAGGAACAAAGACACAGAAAGAGCAGGATGCAAGGCTAGTAGAGATTAATGCATCCGAGACAATGAGTGGCGTGTAATTCTTGCACAGTGGTCCATCTTAGACCGATTTCTACACCAGCAAGAGGAGCCTAAATTCTGAGTTGGCTTCAATTCCAACAACTTCGAGTTGAGGACGAGCCTAATTTAGATGGTTCAGCAAAATTAGTTAGCGGGGAAATTATGGAAGACCAGTATACACATCTCATACAATTCATCAAGGTGTGTGATACGGTGAAGTAGAACGGAGTTCCCCAAGATGTGATTAAAATGAGACTGTTCTCGTTCTCACATAGAGACGAGGCACGGTCTTGGTTTGCTAGCTTTGACAAGAGTTAGATAGGGACATGGGAAGAGCATCGAGCAAAATTCCTCACCAACTACTTTCTGTCGAGTCTGTTCCTAAAGAGAAAAGTTGCCATCACACACTTTAGCCAGAGGTACGATTAGTCGCTTACGAAGCATGGACAAGGTACACAAAATTGATTAGATTATGCCCTGGGCATGGGATTGACTTGGAGATGCAAGTGTGCCACTTCTACGAGGGACTTACTCCACACATGAAGGAGTTGGTCAATGCATCTTCTGGTAGAATCTTGAAGAAAAAGAGTGGAGCCGAAGGGATAAGGTTACTAGCATATATGGCCTTGAACAACCATCAATGGCATACTGAGAGGCAGCTACCAATGAAAGCAATAGAGGCCATACCAATGTTCGATGCTCTTGCTAAAGTCAAAAAACTCTAAGAAGATATTGGGAAATTCGAAGAAGGTAGAGCTACAGCCGCAACCATTGTCGATTAGAACATGATTATTGTACAGGTGGAAGCTAACTACATCTACTATGGGTGTGAAAGAAGTTCTAATGGAATCGGGGGAGCTGAAGTTAATTATGTAGGAGGTGGCTACCAAAATAACTACTGTGGAGGCAACCAAGGATACAAATACATCCATGGAAGAAATCATCATTGTTTCTCTTATGCCAACCCATCTGTAGCAGAGCACCCACCATCGGGTTTTGATGTGGGAACCGGGGGAGAAATCGTGGAGAAAAAGAAATATGTTCTGGAGGAAACACTTGAGAAGTTCATCAAAAGCTCCGACAACCAGTTTGGAAAGGTGGATAATGAAGTCATAGGGATAGCGAATCACATGCAATTGATGACCAAGCACCTTCAAATGCTTGATACTCACTTGAGTTAAATTGCCACCACTCTCAGCAACTAGCACAAGCCCGACCAGCTTCTGAGTGCAACCGAGGTGAATCCGACGAAAGAAAAACAAGTCAATGCTATTGCCCTACATCTTGAAAAGAAGTATGAAGGTCCAAGCTAGCTAGAAACTGAGTTTGGGGGAGAAATAGAGGAGGATCCCACAAAGGACCTCTCTGTTTTGACTGACGCGGACTACGCATCGATCGACGCAAAGGGTTGAAAGGCAAAACATTCGGGCGATACCTTCATGTCGACCGACACACCTTGAGTTGATTGACGTAAAGGCCAAGAAGGAGCAGTGACGGACGCACAAGCATATTTGTTGAAATAGAACCAATGTTTGAACAAAAAAGAAAAAGAAAAATAGAGAGTTGATCGAGTGCTTTCGATGTCTTTTTCGAAAGGTTTGCAAAGAAGAAGATTTAAAGTTCACCAAGTTTGTTGAAAATCAATGTACCATTGGTGGAAGATATTCAATAAATACCTAGATACATGAAGTTCCTGAAGAGATTGATTAGTGAGAAGAAGCACTTCGTGGAGAATAAGACTGTCAAAATTCATTAGGAGTGTAGTCTTCTTCTATAATAGCAAATCCCCATCAAGAGTTCATACCTTGGATATTTCTCAATTCCTATTGAGATCAGAGGTAAATAGTTCCATCATGTTTTATGTAACACCAGGGCAAGCATCAATCTGATGCCATTGTCCATTTACAAGAAGTTGGAGATAGGAGACATGCACTCCAGAGCAATTGCTCTTCAGATGGCTGGCCGGACTGTTTCTCAACCCAAAGGCATTGTGGAGGATGTTTTGATTAGAGTTGGCCACTTAATTTTCCTTGCTGATTTCGTAGTTCATGAAATGAAGTTGAATGTTAACATGCTAATAATCCTGGGAAGAGAGTTCCTCGATACAACCGGAGTACTCATTGAATACAAGAAAAGGGAAATCACTCTTCAAGGTGATGACGAGTCCATCACCTTATCAATTAATAAGAACAAGAGGAAGAAAGAGTGCAATAAGATCTTTACTGCCGAAGAAGAAGAAGAAGAGTAGTCGGAAGATGTAGAAGAAGAAATTTGATGTGAACAAGGTAATGAGGGAGTAAAATCAGCAATTAAGCTACCTCAGTCCAAGTAAACCACTATTGTGAAAGACCGACGAGTTTATACTATTGATTCAATTGGTCGAATAGTCTTTACGCGACCGCCTTGGTGAGCTGAGGCTATGTCGAGGCATGATAATAACCTAGGCACTAGATGGGAGGTACCCATTGTTTTACTACTTTTTGTTTAAATTTTCTTTCCTATTTTCGTTTTTGTTCCCTTCATTTTTATTGTTTTTGAAAAAAAATTATGTTCTGTGTCTATTGACAAAGCTTCGTATCATTCGACATAGAGACTGGCGATGTGGCACATTTCAACCGATGGAGAGGTTGACAAAGAAGGCTTTACATTGACCGACGTGGGTTTGTGTCGATCAACATAGAGGGCTAGCAGCCAGAAGTTCACACCGCACGAGCTTAGGAATGAAGGAGATAAAAAGTTGGTATTTGAAGCCAACACTTGAGGTACAGTTTTAAATCCTATGTCCGATTTTTGAAGTTATTATTCCTGGATTTTGAATAAGTTTTGGGAGAGAAGACAAACTAACTATTATTTTGTGGCAGCCAACACATTTGATATCCAGAGGTTGTGGCACAAGAGGCATAGTCATCTCAACATCAAGACCATCAATCTCTTGGCAATGCACGAGCTAGTAGAAGGACTACCGTAATACAGATTCAAGAAGGAAGGAATCTGCAGAGCTTGTCAGCTTGGAAAATAGATAAATGCATCCTTCAAGAACATAGTAGTTGTAGAGAGTACGGAGCACGAGCTTGAGCTTCTTCACTTGGAATTGTTTGATCTAGTGACCCCACCCACCGTTGTTAGCATAAAATACTCTCTTGTAGTCGTGGATGATTACTCGAGGTACACCTGGGTGGAGCTACTGAAGACAAAGGATGAAGTGAAGCTGACATTGCTAGAGCTAATGTTGCGGATTCAGACTGAGAAGGGATTACTAGTTAAGAGAACTATATCGGACATTGGGACCGAGTTTGGCAACAGGCCACTGATGGACTTCTATGCAGAGATTTGGATTGGCCATGACAAATTAGCTCCAAAAACTCCACAGTAGAATGAGCTAGCAGAACGAAGAAATCGAACCCTCAAAGAAGTAGTGAGGACGATGTTTTCCGAAGCCAGCTTGAATGAAAGATACTGGGGCAAAGCAATCATCACAACGTGCTTTACTATGAATAGGAGTGGTCTTGATGCACAACTGAAGAAGAATCCCTACGAGGTTTATTATGGTAATAATCCAACTTTAGCATATCTTTGTGCTTTTGATTCACCATGTCATATTCACACAAAGAAAAGTCGCAAGTTAAATATCTAGTCACCAAAATCTTAAAAAGGTGTGTTCCTAGGTGTTGAAGTGCAGTCTCAATTTCTAGCTTGAAAAGTGGTTTGCTATTGGGTCAATGAGATTAGGGATCAATATAACTATAGGTTGACAAGAATGGGTCGATTGTAGGTCGACAGATGTGGGTCGACAAGACTGTGAGTCGATCACAGTAGGTCGACAAGACTTTGGGTCTATCATATTGTGTCTATGAAAGTGGGTCAAGTCAGAGTTGGTCTATTAATGGAGAACTGCGAGAAGTGTTGATATGGAAAAAATATGGTGCATGTTGTTCCCTAATGTTGCGAGATTTAGCCATATCTAAAGGATCTAGATAGATATTAATCTTTATAAGTATAGATTAAGCTATGGAATATATTTACCATATCAAAGTAGATTTTATGATGTATCTAGGAATCTTTACCATAGTTGTTCATTAATTTTTGGATTCTCTCCACCATAATAATAAAATCATCACCGTGAGGCTTAAAGAGTGGACATAGAGCTTACGCTCGAACCACTATAAGTCTTTATGTTCTTTAATTTGTTGTTTGTTATTCGTGTGTGCAATTGCTTATTTCACAATAAATTTGGCGCGGTGGACGTGGAAGAAGGATTGCGATGGGATAAACCAAGTTTGAGGTGGAGCATTTCACAGATTCAAAGAATTTTGGACTGTAGAGGATGAAGATGCAATCTTTGTTCGTACAACAAGGCTTCGATAGTGTGTTGAAGGGAGAAGCTAGATTACTCGACACAATGATGGGGCAACAAAAGAAAGATACATCAACAAAGGCACACAGTGTGCTTATTCTGAGTCTCGGAGACTCGATGTTGAAGGAAAGATGACGATAGAAATATGAACCAAATTTGAATCCTTATACATGATGAAATCCCTGTCAAATTGGCTCTATCTTAAACAAGCTCTATATTTATTTAAGTTTCAAGAGGGAGATCAATCTATGAGCAGCTCAACCAGTTCAATAATTGATCATCGAATTGGCTAACATTAAGGTGGCGGTGATGAGCATCAGGCGTTGATGTTGTTGAGTTCGTTGACGAAGAGCTATTCGAATATGAAGGAAACCTTACTATATGGAAGAGAGTCATTGGCTTTGTTGTTGTGTAAAAGACACTAATGCAAGTTTACACTATCACAAGTAATATAAAATGGAGTATTTCCGAGTTTCGATCCACAGGGAAGGCGGTTAAGGTGCACAAGCCACTCAAGTAAGGTTCAATTGATGAGAGAAAATCATTTTGGGTTCATTGTTTTAATTAAGCAACAAGTATAAGCAAGTAAACAAGGAGTAAATAAACACGAGATGCTGTAAAACAGGGGAAAATGATATAAACAAACTTGACAGAGTTCTTGATTTAATGGTAAATATGACTCAGGCTATGGACTTTTTTTTCTCCAGAAGATTATAATAGAACATTGCAGACAACACAGAATTAAATTGCTACCCCAACTAAGCTCTTAATCAGATTTCCCAAAATAGATAAGATCACTATTATTTATTAAACAACATATTCCTATGCTCGATCAACCACGAACAACAACATATTAAATTCTAAGGGTAATTGCATACACAACTCTAGCATATTCCTATGCATACATTGTGCCACATTTTAAGGTTCGTTCCTAATCCTAATTTTCCCAAATTAGAATTAGGGACAATGAAACAACCACGAGTTCCAACACAACTGCAAATAATAAAGTTGAACCTCAAATGCTTAATAATTTCATGCTAACAACATACTTAATCATAGATTCAGCACAGGGCAAGCAAACATCCATAGCCCAAGTCAAATTGAAATTAGCTCATGTCTACAGAAAACAAGATAAAAACAACTGTTGTGTTGGGAAATTATTTCAAAATCTCCCTTAGGATCATATTGTAAAAGGTTTTGTTGGATCAAACTTTATTAGTTTGGTTGATCAATTGCTGAATTCTAGTATAGTCTAGCAACTCTTGTAATGTCCTGTATAATCTATGTATCGAGTCGTAATAGATTAGTATGCTAGAATCATTTCTAGCAGATGAGGAAGATTGCTAAGGCATTAGCAATCGTGTGCTACGAGGATAGCTTCTAGAGATAATAGCAGACAAGGATAGCCGCTAGCAATCAAGTGCTAAGATAATGATTGCTAAGGCATTAGCAATTATATGCTAATGAAGGAGACTGCTAGAAGGTATCTACTCAGCAGTCGGAAGAAGATTAGCAGAATGCTTAAAGAACGAACATTCGCTATTTGTCAAGTTGTAGCAAAATGCTGAAGGAGTCAGCATTTGCTAGCATATAGAAGATTGCTAAAAGAGATAGCAAATAGAAATCAAAGGAATCAAGGGCTAAACTTTGTTGAGGCGTCAGCAGTCCGATACTAGCAAAAGCAGATTGCTAAAAAAGGCTTAGCAATCAAAAGGCGTAGCAGATGGTTCTGAGGTTGCTTAGCAAGACGAAATATCTATCAACGAATGCTATACTCCCGTTCTGACAGAACTACACACAAAGGAAAAAGCTTTCCCGAGGTAGTTCGGAAAGTACTGTACGACGCGAAAGCAACTGGAAAAGTCTAATCACTCTTGGACAAAGGAACCATTGTGTCTAACGGGTATGGAGATTCAAAGTTTGAATCTCCAAGTATAAAAGACAAGTCCAAAAGTGAGAGACGACTACTGCTTCTATCACTTCCGACATTCGAAACATCCTAAGTGAGAGATTCCTTTGACAAAGCGAACAAGTGAAAAGTAGTCAATTGAGAGCACGAGATAAAGAGTATTCAAAGCTCTCAACAACCAGGAGTGTCTTCCAATGAATATCTGACATTGCCTTTTAGAGATTCCTTGACTTTGGTTGAGAATCTTCAATCATTGGGATACCTTCCATCCTAGGAAGCATCCAACAGTCTTTTTTGAAAAGGATTGACTCTGACAGGCATTAGCCGCAAACCAGACAAGTTTAGAAGCAAATTATAAAAGCTTCCCGACAGCATAAGATAAGTTTCACGAAGGTTCAGCCCTTGACTTGGCCGTAGCTGTAGTCTGAGAAGAACGAAGTGACGGAGGATAGCTTTGCTGTGGTCGGTTTGAAAGTTCACCGCCTACCGCAAGTGTTTGGTGATTCCTTGTATTTCGTATACTTTCTTAGTGGAATTCTTAGCATTTTGGCTAAGGAGTGGACGTAGATCTGTTTGGATTGAACCACTATAAATACCGTGTTTTTTATTGTTTTATTACTTACTGTCTTAAGTTGGATTTGAAACCTAGCAATCATACTGCTACCGTATACCTGTGAAGAAACTCTAATCATACCTTGAGCCTAAACAATCTTTAATAACGTAAGTGCAAGTGACGTTTACTTATTTTGCTGCATTTTGTGTTTCTGTTTGAACACGACAATTCTGATAAATCAGGACCAACAAGTGGTATCAGAGCGGGAGGTTGAAAGACCAACTGCTTCTGAGTCGCTTTAAGACCAGATCTATCTTTTCCTTGCACTGCTACTATTGTATTTTGCTTGTCTAGCTCAGGAAGTTACTTAAGGCGTGAACAAAATGATGAATCACACACTTCCCAAGTATACAAAGGAGAAGTTCAAGTCATGGAAGAAGCTTGCCATTATATTGCTTCAAAGCATACATCCGGAAATGGCAGATGTGCTTGAAAGAGGTCCAATACAAATTATGAAAGCTAACACTTTTGTAGGACCTGCTGCTGATGGAGAAGAACCAAGACCCCAAATGATTGTAAAGCCATAAGAGGAGTATACAACGGAGGACAAAAAGAGAGCCCAGTTGGAGCATTTAGCGAAGAAACTAATCATTGACTCTCTACCACCGTTGATGGCTGATAAAGCGCTTGACTCTAACTCAACCAAAGAAATATAGGACTATGTCTGTGAATCGTGCCAAGAAACATACCAGATGAAGCGCAACAAGCTACAGGTAGTTGTTGACAAGTATGAATCTTTTTCTATGGTTGCAGGTGAATCTATACAAGCCATGGAAGAATGATTCAACACCATCATGGGAGAGCTTCGTAATCTGGGTAAAAAATATGATAATGGGGAGATGAACAACAAGATTATCTCTAAACTACAACCAAGGGAAGATTGGTTTGCAAAGATGAAGAGCTTGAGTGAGAAAGACCTCAGCAACATGTCTACATCCGAGTTATTTCCTCAACTCAAAACTCACGAGTTTATTATACAGCAATCGAAATAGAATGAAGCAGTCGTGTCACAAGCTTCATCGACACCCGCTGCTAACTCTGAGGACCTAGCGTACTTCGCTAAGAAGGACTTCACCAAGTGGAAGACAAAGAGATCCACTCCAGCGTCACCAGCAAAGGAGGTTGTCTCAACCTCAGGTTCTCAACCTGTTGATCTGAAGATCAGTGAGCTGGAAGAGCAGATGAAGAAACTTCAGAAGTTGATGATGGAAGCTAAAGCTGAAAAAGAGGCCAAAGAAATCCAGCAATCATCATCATCTACCCGCTCAGCAGAGCGAAAGCCTAGTACATGCTTTGAGTGCGGTTCGCCAGATCACCTAAAGCATGAGTGTCCGAAAGTCAACAACGAAGAAAGAGAGCGTCTGAAGCAGAGATTCGAGAGACGTGCTGTTAAAGCAGTCACCAGGGCGCTGCTGACAAGGACAGAGGCTCCTGATATCCCAGATAATGATGAGGAATATTATTTTTCCTTAGAAGAAGATGATGAAGAAGCCTTGCTAGTCTTGATGGCAAATATTGTTGAAGATCAGTTCGCTGATGCCGATACTGAACAGAATGCTGAACTGGCTCTAGCAGTCGATGTTAATGAGGTACTATCTACAAGCATTCCTAGTTTTGCAACTATAGAAGAATCGGAAGAATTCTCTTTAGATTCTGAGGAAGACTATCTCACGAAGCTTAATGTAGAATTCTAAAAAATGTATGAAATTAAGAATGCTATCGTTGGGGAGAACACGTCACTAAAACTTGAAGTTACATCTTTGACCAAGGAAGTCGAAAGACTAAGGTCTGAAAGTGAGGAATTCTCAAAACTCAAAGATGATTTCTCCAAATTATCTGAAAAATCTCAAAATCTTGAAAAGGAGAATCTAGCTTTGAAGAGCAAACCCAAAGAAAATTGCATTTGTATATATATATCCAGCAAGGCAGTTCTAAATGCCATTGTTGGCCAACAGAGACATCATAAGGATCGCTCTGGTATAGGGCTTGGATATACTGAGAAAGCAATGTCATCTTAGCAGAAAATGATCTCATTCGTTTCTGTTGGAATGACTACTGCTGAAAAAGATAAGGGAAAGGACACCGCTGAATCTTTGAATGCTAAGCATAGGGATTGGCACAAGTAGAATGTAGCTACTAAACCTCAGCAGAGGACACAAGAAATTAATGCCGAGCAGTCTGCTAAACGGTCACCCCCAGCAGAGCCAAGAAGGAATGCTGAGCAACATGTTCCTAATGCTAGGAAAGCAATTCCTTCATTCCCTAAGGGCAAGCAGGTGGTTCAATACCATGCTGTAAGACCTCTGTACCATTCTTACACACCACATAGGAGGAATGCCTATGTGAGGCCTGAGTCCAAATCATTTCGATATCAAATAAGCACACTACAACACCTAGACCTAAGAATGCTAAGCATATTAATCAGAAGGTCGAGAAGGTGGTGAAGGGTGAGTTCAAGAAGAAAATCTTGAAGATCACTAAGATGTGGGTTCCAAAAAGAACTTTGATCCATGCTAATCCTGCAGGACCCAGCGCTAAACGGGTACCTAAATAAGCCTGATTGATTGTGTTGCAGGGATAGGATCCAAGTGCTAAGACGTCAAGCATATCAAATGAATGGATCCTCGATAGCGGTTGCTCCGCACATATGATGGGGAATGAGGAATTATTCTCAGATATACAAAGATTTTTTTAGGGCCCCAAAGTCAAGTTCGGAGATAACAGCAAAGGGAAAGTTGTTGGAAGAGGATGCATTGAGCGTAATGGCTTAAGAATCGCCAACGTAGCTCTCGTCTCCAACCTCAAACACAACTTACTGAGCATTAGCCAACTATGCGAGAATGGGTACACTGTATCTCTTGTCAATACTGGTTGCTCTATTGCTGACAATGTTACAGGTGAAGTGAAGCTCAGAGGCATCCGCAAGGGTGGCCTATACATTGTTCATTGGCAGAGTGGTCAACAACATTCATGCTTCTTAGCATTGAACAAAGAGGAAACAATATGGTTATGGCACAAGAGGTTGAATCATCTTAATTTCAAAACTATTAACCATCTTGAAACAACATGGTCGTAGGCTTGCCTGCTGAGACTTTCCGAAAGGATGGTTGTGCAATGCTTGCCAGCAAGGGAAGCAGACCAAAGCTTCGTTCAAATCAAACCCAAAGAAAGCTACATCAGGGAGGATCCTTGAGCTCCTGCACATGGATCTATTCGGCCCAGTCACACCATTCACTGTAAGCAAGAAAGTTAATATACTTGTGGTTGTCGATGACTTCTCCAGGTACACATGGGTTCGCTTGCTAAGGACCAAGGACGAAGTCAAGATCCTACTACCAGAGTTGATTCTTAAAGAAAAAAATAATAAAGAGGTCACGGTGAAGAGGATCAGATCAGACGATGGAACCGAATTTTGCAATGGAATCTTGATGGATTTTTGCGCAGAAGCCGGTATTAGTCATGAGAAATCCGCTGCTAGGACTCCCCAGCATAATGGGTTAGCAGAACGAAGGAATAGGACTTTGAAAGAAGTCGTGCGGTCCATGCTTGCTGATTCTGGATTGAGTGGAAAATATTGGGGAGAAACCGTGATGACCGCATGCTACACTCAAAATAGGAGCACGATCAATGCCAGATTCAACAAAACTCCTTATGAAGTGTACAATGGTCGTAAGCCTTCCATCATTCATCTTCGTGTTTTCGGGTCGACATGTTATATCCATAATAATGGGAAGTCGAAACTTAACACTTTTTTGCCTAAATCTGATGAAGGTGTTTTCCTAGGATATGGACACCCTTCTCACAAAGGCTATCGAGTGTTAAATAAGACAACTCAACTTGTGGAAATAACATGCAATGTTATTTTTTATGAGTCTACTTTAGTGCGCAGGGTTATCAAAGAGTAAAGGGATAGCAATCATGAGACCAATGATTTCCATGGTCAATCAATCTTGAACTTTTTCGAAAATATGAGTATTGATCCGACTAGGTCTATGAATGATTCTAATCCAACAACGACGCACTCAGCAGGTGACCAGACTGCTGACCAGGCCAATTATGCTAATGATCATGCTGAGGCCACTCCACCAATCTATCTAAATCATAATTTGGATGTTTCGGGAATTCTTGATGATCAAGACGATGTGGGCATTGCTGAAGATGTCGGCAAAGGTGTTGCTGAGATTCCCATTGCTGAGATGCCGGCTGCTAAGGTTCCAGCTGCTGAGCATGCTACTGAAGATACAGAAGCTCCTGTTGCTGAAGCAGCAAATACTGAACATCCTGTTGGCGAATTACCTAATGCTGAGAATCAGAATGACAGAAATCCAGATGCTGAGCACCAGGCAGGTGATGAAGGGTATGTTGTAGCAGACAACAATCTAGCAGGAGAGACAGATGCTGAAGTTACATCACGTATAAGACCTGCATAGCTGCGTGCTCATCCTCTAGAAGGTGTTCTTGGAGATGTCAATGATCCCATCTTGACGAGATAGGGCATCGCGATGCTAGCCTGTTACATATCACATGAAGAACCTAAGAAAGTTGAAGAAGCTCTACAGGATCCAGATTGGGTGAACGCTATGCAAGAGAAGCTTGCTGAGTTCACACGTAATCATGTGTGGGATCTAGTAGATAGGCCAGAACATCAAAGTGTTATAGGCACTAAGTGGGTGTTCAAGAACAAGAAGGACAAGACAGGCTTAGTAGTCAGAAATAAGACATGTCTCGTAGCCAAGGGATATAAGCAATGTGAAGGTATAGATTATGATGAGACTTTCGCTCCAATAGCAAGGCTGGAGGCAATCAGATTATTTCTCGCGTATGCTGCATATCACGAATTTGTTGTGATGCAAATGGACGTGAAAAGTGTCTTTCTATATGGTGAGCTCAAGGAGGAAGTCTATGTTGAGCAACCACCGGGCTTCAAGCAGGGAAATCAAGTCTATAGGCTCAGGAAAGCTCTGTACAACTTTAAGCAAGCACCGAGAGCGTGGTATGGAACTCTATCTATGTTCCTGCTAGCTAATGGGTTTAAGAAAGGGAGGATTGATCAGACTCTCTTTCGCATCGAAGATAGAGGAAGTATTCTGCTAGTACAAATATATGTCGACGACATAATTTTTGGATCGAAAAACTAAGATTTATGTGATAGGTTTTCCAAGCTCATGACTAGCAACTTTCAAATGAGTATGATGGGAAAGATGTCATACTTTCTCGGATTGCAAGTCCAACAGTCCAGCGAAGGAATTTTTATTCACCAGAAAAAATATGCTCGCGATCTAATTGCTAAGTACTGCCCAGAGAAGACAAAAAGTCTGCGGATTCCTATAAGCACAACGTGTATAGCTGCTCTTGAGAAGGAAGGAGAAGATGTGAATCCTACTCTCTACAGAGGTATTATCGATTCACTGCTATACCTTACTGCCAACAGACCAGACATATCATATGCTGTTGGATTATGCGCGAGATATCAAGCAAATCCCAAGAAGACGCATCTAGACACTGCTAAGCGGATTGTGCGATATCTAAAATGCACAGAAGGTCTGGGGATTTGGTATCCAAGGTCCGATTGTCTAGCATTAAGTGGATTGGAGGATATAAGATCGATAGAAAAAGTACCAGCAGTACTTGTCAATTTCTTGGGCACTAGCTAATCAGCTGGTTTAGCGAACAGTAGCATTCGGTAGCCGCGTTGACTACTGAAGCAGAGTACGTTGCTGTTGCTAGTTGTTGTTCTCAAGTTCTATAGATAAGGCAACAATTTCAGGATTATGGGATTCCTCCTGAATGCGTGCCGATTTATTGCGACAACAATAGTGTCATGTGCATTACGAAGAATCCACTCCATCATTCGAGGACCAAGCATATTGGTATTCGATATATATGCACTGAGGATCAGTTAGCTGACATCTTCACAAAACCGTTGGCAGAAGCCAGTTTCAAGGAACTATGCATTAAGTTGGGTCTTATGGAACTAGATGATGCTAATAAATGAGATGCTATTCTCATTGTCTATGGACTTCTTGGATTTCTGGAGGTAGTGAGGAAAACATATCTCAACTTATACTTGCTTGTTGCTGAGTTTCTCTGCTAGACCATGTCTACTAAGAAGATAGTAGAGATGACGATTCTGCTGGGATGGCAGCAGAAGTGCAGATTTTGTTAAGTTTATGGCAGCTGTAAAGATTTGTTCAGCAGATGGGTCACGACAAAGTTCAATGTGCTTAAGTCTTAACATTTTAATACGCTATTTTTGCCTGGAAGCGCTATTTAAGATATGCTAAGCTGATCTTCTAAAGTTTATGAAGGTTATGTGAATGCATTGACAATACAGAAGACAAGCTCGTCGCAAGTAAAGAAAACATATTTTCATTAAAGATGAACATTGTTTTTTACATTCAAAAAGGGGGAGGGTAACAAGGACTTCAGTAGGGAGGCAGAGGTCTCAAAGGATAGAAGTCTGTTCCCTTGAGATTAGAGCAGCCGAGAGTGAGGTCTTGGAACCTCTGCTCGAGAAGCCAACTTAGCTGTATCCCACAAGGGAGAGGCTGCTCCGGATATTTCAATATGCACCTCCGCACAACCTGAAAGACGAAGGCCGCCTAATCCACCTCCGCCCAATCATCGAAGGCCATCATTGCCTTCCATATATCCCGAGTGAAAGTCATATCATCAGGATCGTCGCCAACGATCATGCTGCTGATAATATGAAAAATGACTCGGTACGGGGTCTGAAGGCCATACGCGGAAGGAGTGGGAGAGAACTCAAATAGAGGAGAGTCCCTCCATTTCTCCCATGACGTCCATTCTGGAGCCGTCTCCCCCCCCCCCACGGTAGTCTATTACCAACAATGGACCCAGGGGATGGCTAAAGTCTGAGGTGAACGTCTCAGGAGTCCACTTGACCAACTGATTCCGGAAGATGCCATAGATAGCGTCCCTTTCCGAAACACATGATCGGAGGAATTGTTGATGGTGCGCTCTCTGGAAACTTTGAGGAGTTGAGCAGACGAACTGCCGAAGGCCGTTTTGGTGAACGTCGGTCATCACCGCCTCGGCCACCATATAGTCAGTCTCATATTCTGTGTAGAGGCTGGACTCGCTCAAAATTTGGTTCCTAGGAACATAAAGTATGGATGAGGGATTCATATCTGTAGAGAAGAAGAATTCGATTTGTCTTGGAGATTTTGCAGATGATGAGAGGACAGAGAAAAGCCAGAAGTGATGGCAAAATAATCTCGAAGAAGTGTTATATATATGTCATTTTAAGCACTATTACACATTTAATGGACGGGACATTTTTTTGAAGGATCACGCCGGATCATTATTTCTCTCGGAATTCGAACAGTTGCATAGAGAGAGTAATCGCCACATAAAAAGTGCGCGTATAATCAGAAACAGAAGTGCTCAAGTGTGAATAGAAGACGAAGAGTCCTGAATATTTAATACGAAGATATTGTCTACTAAGACTTTCTATGATGAGTCCAAATTCTCAGCAGTCTGCAGTCATTCTTCGATGCTAGGGTTTTCTGGTTACTGAGACTTACCACTCACTGCAAATGATTTGGTCGCTAGACTCCGCCGCTCAGCATCCCCCCGATTTTTTAGGAAGGTCAGATGCGGGATTTTTTTGAATTTCAAATTCAATGAGAGCCATGCTGCATTTAATGTACGCAGACGGCGGTGACGAATCAGGACGTGCCATGTCATCAGTACTCGAGTTCGTGAAACATAAATATCCATACGACATGACACTGTAAGCCCAGCCGTCGATTGCATTTAAAGAAGCGTACCCCCAACCGTCAGATTATTACAAGTAATGTATATACGCTTCTAAATCGATTTACTTCACTTTACCGAAATTCAAATCCCTAGCTCTTTGAAATTCCCATACACTCCATCCAAACTCTTTCCAAAATCCTTCGATAATGGCTACCAATCCTGAATCCCCTACTCAATCTCATCACTCTGAACACTCTGTTCACACCACCGATTCATCGGATTCTTATACTGAATCGGGTATCCCCATCTATTCCCTTACATCTACTATGATTCTTCACAAGAAATGGGCTCCGGAATACACTAGGGTTATCAAGAAGGAAGATATGTTCGAAAAACAATTCCGTATGGCCAGTTGGTGACCTTGGCCAAGAACAAGGAGCGGTCTGGGCTGTCCAGTAATCAGAGGAGGGCGACACAAGTGTTGAAGGACCGCATATTGTATACTCCTCTCGCTGCCCGATAATTTCTAGATTAGCTGATGGATGCCCTAACGCATGCAGGCGTGGTGCAATGTCTCTCTGCAGAACCATCGTGGTTTCATCCCCACATGGTGTCTGAATTTTATGCCCGTGCCGTGGTTGATGAAGCGTCCATGAAATCATTCAAGACTTCGGTCTTGGGACTATTCTGGAAGCCAATGCAGAAATTTTGGCTGATAAGTTCGGTCTTCCAAACTAGGGTAAGCATGTGGCTTCTTATAAGCTCAATGATGTTGAGGAGATGAAAAGGAGATGGCAGTGGTGGAAGAAGCCGGAGTTGGTGAAAGATAGCAAGGGGGTGCCGATCACTTTCAAAGTTGCGACCCCCATCAACCATTTTATAGAGGAATAAAAGCTCTTGGCTGAGCTTGTCATTAGGATGTTCCAGTGCGACGCTGGATCATACTCACAGCTATCCACACACAGGTATGCTGTGATGATGGCGATAGTTGATAGGATCAAAGGAAATTGGGCGGAATTCTTCTACGGATGGTGGTTGGAGCACGTTCGGAAGAATGTGACTGTCAAGAGGGATGGAACATTCTCTTCCAATGTGAACTTCGGGCTGAAAGTTAGCAAGTTCATAGAGATGTTCTTTCATTGGAAGAAGCTGGATGCAGGGGAGAAATTGCTTCCGACAGACTTCATCCCTCAGAAGAACAAGGCAACTACGCATCCCGATGCTGCCCATCCAAGAATTCTGAAAGGGAATTCCAACGTGGATACAAAGGTTCCAACATCCCCCGAACATCCACACCCAGGAGAACTAGCATATCAAAGATTGGAGTATGCTATAGCTATGATGCTGGAGGAAATAGCGGCTGCCAGGAAAGAAGCCAAAACCAATAGATGTTTCGAAGAGCTTGAAGATATCAAAAAGCTCGAGCTGAGGAATGTTTCTACCTCTACAACTCAATCAGACCATCTGGATGCTGAGGTACCGAAAAGGAAGAGAATAGAGCTCACTGCTCAAGAGAAGCAGGGGACGAGGATGATGACTCAGAAATCAATTACATCCTCCAAGAACATCCCCGCACCTGCTGAGCCGGAGAAGAAGAGGACTAGGCGGTTGATGGTGTTGCTATCTGAGCAGGAGAAGGAGAAAGCATCTGAGGATGTTGAGAAGGAGCAAGAGAAGGAGAAATCATCTGAGGATGCTAAGAAGGAGCAAGAACAAGAGAAAGAAGAACCTCTTTCATCAAAGCCTTATGAGGAACGCATTCGAATCCTGAATGAAAGGAAGAGGAAAAGGCGATATGAAAGAAGGTTACAGCAGCAGAAGAAGTTTAAGAAGACTATGGAGGAGTTGTAGTTCCAGGGAAGAGATTTAAATTTTGAGCAAATTAAACAAACAACATTTGAACGGGAAGCCAAGAAAGCCGTTGACCGTCTAGCAGCAAAAAAGACTGCTAAGTTGCTAACAGAGGCGGTTAACGAAGGACTTGCCACCAAGTTGGGTAAAGGAATAGAGAGTGGAAGGATTACGGTCACCATTCCCCAAGTTGATGCTACATGAGCAATTATAAGAGAGCAGGAAGCTCTGTCTGACAAAGCATTTGATCAACTACCTCAGACAAGCGCATTCAATGAGCCACCTCCGCACTAAGGCAAGAATGTTCAAATTCGTGAACCGATTGATGAGCCTAGCATCAGTTCGGATGAGGAGATTCCACTCAGAAGGCCACCAGGAAATCCGGAAGCTGGTCCTTCTGGAGCAGAGCAGCAAGCAGATGATGAGGCGGGAAGTGCTGAAGACCCACACATTGAGCAGATCGCTCATGCGGATGGGAGTCCAAGTGCTGAGCGAGCAGCTGATGAGGCGGGAAGTGCTGAAGACCCACACATTGAGCAGATCGCTCATGAGGATGGGAGTCCAAGTGCTGAGCAAGAAGCTAGCACTTCGCAGAATGCTGACGAAAGGCCATCTGCTGAGACCGAAGAAGATGAAGATTTTCCTCCCACCTTCTTCTCAGAATTTGATTCCGACGGGGAATCCAAGGATGTTTATGATACGAAGACATTGAGGAAGATCTCCACAGAATGCAATGACCAACTCCATATGCCATTCAAGGGACTTCCCGGTCCAAGATTCAAGTTGAGAAGGATATCACAATGGTGTGTTGAGATTTCGCCTGAAGAATAGGTAAATTTTGACTTTGATATTTTTGGTCGTGAAATTGAGAATTTTGTTGCGACTATGGTTGAGAAAGAGATCAAAGAGGTTTTCTCTGGGGAGTTGGAGGAAGGAACCCCAGAAGGAGACAGACTTTGACGCGAGCTTAGGCATTGGAAAACGTATGATTTTATTTTGCGTGAGCTCTGCATCGAGGAAAGGGAAATGATGATGGCTTGGAAGGGACTCAATTTCTGGAGGTGAGAGGAGCAATGGGCGAACAAATGGATGGACCAAGCTCCCTGCACCAAGCAGTACACCGACAAGCAAGTCATTGCTCGACTTCAGGCCATCAAAGCTCATCGACGAGTCTCTTCTCCTCCTTCCTTACCGAAGTCTACATTTGCTCCGGATGGCATGTCAGATGCTCACAATCAACTCTCAAAGTGCCAAGCTAGAGCAGCTACTGAGTATAAGAGGAGAAAATCTGAGTATGCGAAGATTAAGAGAATCATATTGCAAGCTCACCTAGATGCTATCCGAGAAGAGAGAGAACACGAAGCTAAAAATCTCGAGATAATCAATTACTGCAAAAGAAATGAGGAGTTGCGGGCATATATGTTGGAACGAGAACTAGCGGATGCTTGGATGCTAGAGGAGACTAAATTGGTTGCTACAGAAGCAGACTATCTGAAGGCTATCGAAGAAGCAAAGTATCTGATAGCCACTGCCGATGGAGTTGATACTGCTGAAATAGCAACCACAGATGTTGAAATGGAAGAGATCTCCACCTCCACTGCTAGGATTCAAGCACTCATTATACCCACCACTTCATCATTTCTTGCTACTCCGGTTAGTTTTCGAAACCTCCCATCTTATCTAAATTCAGTGGTGCAACTTGTTGTCCAAAGTGCTACGTCCACCATGTCTGAGCGAATGGTGATGGAAGCATCGTACATAAGAAGGGAGATTGCCGAGGTAAAGATCGACGTTGCTACGGTTAAGACTAGTGCACAAGAAGTGAAGGAGGACGTAGCTAAGCATAAGCAGCAAGTGGAACACAAAGTTAATACTTTCTCCTCCACCTTTTTGGATGCACTCAAAGAGGGGGAAACAAGGAGACATGCTGATGCTGAGCAGAGGAAGAAAGAAGAAGAAGCTCGGTTCACGGCTAAAGAAGAGAAAAGAAGAGCCTTGGAAGAGCTAAAACAGAAGCAAATGGAGCTGAACATCAAGATGCTTGAAGAAGAAAATGAGAGAATTGCTAAGGAACTTGAAAGGGAGACTGCTGAATGTGTAGCAAGTAATGAATTTCTGGACAAATTCGTGCAACTAGCATCAAGCAAATTTGACAAATCAAAGAAGGATGCTCCCGATTCCTGATCCTATTTTCTGTATTTTAGCAACATTTCATTCTCCTTAGTCTATCATTTTCATTGTATCTGTAATGAACCAATCATATGAATGAAAATGGATCAGACTTAGACAATTTCTCATTGTCAACCTCTGATTTTTACTGCGTGTCCCAGTTGAAATACACTATCTGTGTATTCAACACATTTGCGCCTTGATGACAACTATGTTTTGAGATTGGTAAAGTAAAATGCTTGTTGTTTTATTTGGGTGCTAGAATTTTTAGCATATTACCTTCGCAACATTTACTTATATGGTTAAGCGAGAAATATTTCCCAGCATTTATTGAGGAGGAAATTCATTATAACCAATCCTGCTAGAACTAAGATGGATAAACTCCGTTTTAGATTGCTAGATTGACATAGTTCTGTACTTAGAAAATTTCTAGTAAACACAGATATTCTTCCTCTTAGATTCACCGAGTGATAGTAAGCTTTGATCGCACCAAAAAGGGGGAAATTGTTGGGAAATTATTCCAAACCTTAGGATCATATTGTAAAAGATTTTGTTGGATCAAACCTTATTAGATTGGTCGATCAATTGCTGAATTCTAGTATAGTCTAGCAACTCTTGTAATGTCCTGTATAATCTAAGTATCGAGTTGTAATAGATTAGTATGCTAGAATCATTTCTAGCAGATGAGGAAGATTGCTAAGGCATTAGCAATCGTGTGCTACGAGGATGGCTGCTAGAGATAATAGCAGAAAAGGATAGCCGCTAGCAATCAACTGCTAAAGAGAATGATTGCTAAGGCGTTAGCAATCATATGCTAATGAAGGAGACTGCTAGAAGGTATCTACTCAGCAGTCGGAAGAAGATTAGCAGAATGCTTAAAGAACAAACATTCGTTATTTGTCAAGTTGTAGCAAAATGCTGAAGGATTCAGCATTTGCTAGCATATAGCATATTGCTAAAAGAGATTGCAAATAGAAATCAAAGGAATCAAGTGCTAAACTTTGTTGAGGCATCAGCGGTCCGATACTAGCAAAAGCAGATTGCTAGAAAAGGCTTAGCAATCAAAAGGCCTAGCAGATGGTTCTGAGGTTGCTTAGCAAGACGAAATAGCTATCAACGAATGCTATACTCCCGTTCTGACAGAAGTACACACAAAGGACAAAGCTTTCTCGAAGTAGTTTGGAAAGTACTGTACGACATCGAAAGCAACTGGAAAAGTCTAATCGCTCTTGGACAAAGGAACCATTGTGTCTAATGGGTATGGAGATTCAAAGTTTGAATCTCCAAGTATAAAAGACAAGTCCAAAAGTGAGAGACGACTACTGCTTCTATCACTACCGACATTCGCAAACATCCTAAGTGAGAGATTCCTTTGACAAAGCATTAGCCACAAACCAGACAAGTTTTGAAGCAAACTATAAAAGCTTCCCGACAGCGTAAGACAAGTTTCACGAAGGTTCAGCCCTTGACTTGGCCGTAGCTGTAGTCTGAGAAGAACGAAGTGACGGAGGATAGCTTTGCTGTGGCCGGTTCGAAAGTTCACCGCCTACCGCAAGTGTTTGGCGATTCCTTGTATTTCGTATACTTTCTTAGTGGAATTCTTAGCATTTCGGCTAAGGAGTGGATGTAGATCTGTTTGGATCGAACCACTATAAATACCGTGTTTTTTACTGTTTTATTACTTACTGTCTTAAGTTGGATTTGAAACCTAGCAATCATAGTGCTAGCATATACCTGTGAAGAAACTCTAATCATACCTTGAGCCTAAACAAATTTTAATAACGTAAGTGCAAGTGACGTTTACTTATTCCGCTGCATTTCATGTTTTTGTTTGAACACGACGACTCTGATAAATCAGGACCAACATGTTGTAAATTAATCATCATATTCGAAACTCTAGAATCTTGAAATAATAGGAAGAAAGGATGAGATTCCTCTTGATCGATCAATGCTATGGAAGGATCCCTCCTTGCCATGTTGATTTCTTGGTGGGATTGAGCTTCAATTCGGCTTTCTTCCTTCTTCTTTCGACTCCCAGCTACTTCCTCTCTAGAATGGTGTTTCTCTTTCTTTCGTAATGAATGGGGCTGCCTCCCTTCTCTTTCTTTTAGCTTTTTATATCTATCTCATAGATTAGGTTTCCTCTTTTAGTTTCTTTTCCCACAATGTCCTTGAAAAGTTGTGAGATTTTTAAGCGCTTTTTCATTCCAGCTCAGCACTGTCGATAAGGTCCACAAGGTTAAAGGTAGTAGACAAGATACTGAGATTGATATTAGAGCAGGCCGGTGGGTCTAGTATTTCATCTCAGTAGGATGTGGGGGATCTAAGTGGGTAAAAAAATCTTCAAAGTGAGTTGAATGCACTTCGAAGTGGTTCTAATACACTTCATCGCTTTTTCCTGCTGCTGCATGAACTGGTAGATCATCGCCCGATCTATCCCGGAAGATGAAGACTCTCCCGCGAAGTGGCCGAACAGATGTCCACCAGTCTGATCAGGAATGTGGCCTTCTCCTCCATCATGCCTCTCATCCTCCGGCTCCTCATCCTCGGGCTCGGCTGGGGGAGTCTATGGCGGTCGCTGGTCCAGCCGAGTCAGCGGGCGGTGATGAAGTCTGGAGGTACCGGGTCCTCCATGTGCTCCGACCATGAGCCTCAAATGGGCAGGTGTGCTCATCAACCAGTTATCACGGAAGTGATAATCAGTTATGTGGGTGAGGTCCCTCTGTGGAAGTGGAAACATGTCCCCATTGGACATCCGCAGGGACCACTCTGACTCCCGGGGTGAAAGCATCAACATCTTCACCAAAACCCCGGTGCCAAGGCCTCGGTTTTCGTCCTCAAGCACCTCAATCTGGGTCAAGTCAATGCCCACATGCTCCGCAATCGAGGTGATCAATCCCCCACTCCAAATGTTGCCTTTGGAGGCCTTGATCTGATGCCTCCAATGGTCCATGACCAACGCCGCAAAGCTGAATTTCTCTTCCGTCAGCATACAGTAGAGGGCATACAGCTCCCCAACTCTCACCTTGCCACTCTCGTGTCTGCCGGTGATGGACATCCCCATGCATCTCTGGAGATACCGGAAGACTGGGTTGTTAATGGAGGAAGCCTTCAAGTTCCCCGAGTCAAATTCCCGCAAATCCTCTTTAGCATCGGCTGCTATTTGGCTCCAGAAGTGGGCAATGTCAAAACTCGGGGGAAGAAAACCGTCTCCCCCTTTTTGGACTCTCCAAATTTCTTCGAGCTTGTCCCTTGGCATCTCGTAGTGCTCGTTCAGAAACTGGAAGGCTATGGTGGTAGGCTCTGACTTCGGCTGAACCTCATAGACATGGAGTGAGGCCAGAAACTCCAGGGCAAGCGATGGGTACGTGGGCCACCGCTCTGTCATCCAGGCACTCCAATCTACTCTCTCCAAGAGAGCCTCCACATCAGCCTGAATTCCCAGCTTTCCCATTGTCGTCGGGCATGGGTAGAGTGTCTGCCGGACGGTGAACTCGTCACTTGAGAGTTTTCTGAAGCGTCTCTCATAAACCTTGTTTGCTAATGTTGGGCGAAACTCCATGATGAACTGCAAGGGTAGCAGGAAAAATGTCAAAACTCATGAATCACTTAACCAAATTTTCTCAAACATCAATATGACAAAATGTGCAATTATCCAATAAATGTATCTACCCATGCAAAATTGATTCAACAATCACACAATTCAACTCCTATTCTAGCATATTGCATCAAAAATTGAAACAATTTTTCCCCAAAGCAACATGACAAGAGCAACACCACCAACTAGAATTATCCCCCAAACTCACGTTCGTCAAATTCAATGAAATCAAAGAAACCAATCCATGAGAAGCAAATGTATCGACTAAAATGACTAACCATATCGAATAATCATCACGAATAGCAACAAAATTGACAAAAATGCAGAAATGGAAACAAGGGCACCAAGTTCATTTTTTATCAAAATCATGCTCAAATCCTTCACAACATATGAAATAATCGATGTGGAAAGGTTTAGGATACATACCATGGATCGTAGCGACGAATTTGGAGAGAAAAATTCAAGGGTTTTTTTGAAGAGGAGAGAAAATCGTGCGTGTGTGTTTGTGAGGGAAAGAATGAGGGATTTTGGGTTTTAAACCCGTCTCTGTCCAGCTCTGAATCATTTGCGTCGATCGATGAGGCACCCTAGTCGATCGACGTGGACAAAATTTCTTCATCGATCGACGAGGAATGGCATCAATCGATGAAGACCAAAAACACACGTCGATCGATGCCAGAAGGCAGCGATCAATGTGGTCCCGACAGATGACTGGACCTGAAAAAATTTGAAAAATTCTGAAAATACATAACTCAAATGACTCGACTCGACTGAATTTAAAATAACAGAAATAAAGAAAACAATAAACTGTTGGGTTACCTCCCAACCTGTGCTTGGTTTTATGTCGCTAGCTCGACAATACCTGTGAGTTCAAGGGCAATTCAAGTAATACTTCTCCACAGCTTCGACTTGAAGTGGGGTGTAGTATGGTTTCAGGTTCTGCCCGTTTACCTTGATGTTCTTCCCATCTTGGCCGGCTAACTCAACTACACCGTTCATGAATTGACAAATCACGGTGTATGGTCCGACCCACTTTGACTGCAGCTTTTCGGGCATGAATCGAACACGGGATTTGAAGAGGAGGACTTTGTCACCGGAATGGAATATATGTGAGCGAATCCTCTTGTCGTGGAATCTCTTCGCTCGATTCTTGTAGATGACATTATTTTTGTAGGCTTCATCCCGAAAATCATCAAGCTCGTTCAATGCCATGCCTCTCTCTTCTGTGGCTGACCTCCAATCAAGATTCAGTTCTTTCACTGCTCTCTAAGCCTTGTGCTCCATCTCAACTGGCAGGTGACAGGACATTTCAAAAATCAGTTGATATGGTGACGTCCCAATGGGTGTTTTGTAGGCGGTGCGGTATGCCCATAATGCATCATCAAGTACTGCCGCCCAATCCTTCCTTTGCTTCACCGTCTTCTCCAGAATTTGTTTGATTTCTTGGTTGGACAACTCTTTCAGCCCATTCCCTTGAGGATGATATGGAGTGGTGACTCGGTGTTCTACTCCGTATCGTGCAAGAAGAGTGGTGAGCTATTTGTTGCAGAAGTGGATCCCCCATCGCTTACCAAGGCTCTTGGCATCCCAAATCTCATTATGAGCTTTTGCAGGAACTTGATGACCACTTTGGAGTCGTTTGTGACAGTTGGAATGGCCTCAACCCATCGCGACACATAGTCCACTACCAGAAGAATGTATGAGAACCCTCGGGATGGCGGAAAATGTCCCATGAAGTCGATTCCCCAAACATCAAAGATCTCGACTTCGATGATCGGCGTTTGTGGCATCTCATCCCTCCGCGAGATATTGCCGGTCCTTTGGAAGCGGTCACAACTCGTAATCCATCCATGGCAGCTCTCATAGATAGATGGCCAATATAACCCGCTGGCGAGAATTTTGAATGCCGTCAGGTTGGCTGAATGATGGCCGCCACTAGGAGATGAATAGCAAGCTTCGAAGATTTGTTGCCACTCAGACTGGCGCACACAGCAGCGGATGACGCCATCATCACATCTACGCCACAGATAAGGATCCTCCCAATAGTAGAATCTGACATCGTGCAGAAACTTCTTCTTTGCATATGGAGAAGAGTCCGGAGGAAGTACACCGCCAACCACGTAGTTCTGTTTGTTGGGGAATGTCTCTCGGATTGTTATCTTCTGATCATCTCCTTCGACCAGTGGCTCGAGTCTTGACAAGTGGTCGGCGATCACGTTCTCTCTCCCTTTTCTGTCCTTGATCTCCAAGTCAAACTCCTGCAGCAACAGTATCCACCGGATCAGACATGGCTTGGCATCTTGCTTTGCGAACAAGTATTTGATGGCTGCATGGTCGGTGTAGACAATCGTCTTCGAGCCTATAAGATAAGGCCAGAACTTATCAAAGACATACACGACCGCGAGCATCTCTTTCTCCGTGGTGGTGTAGTTGCATTGCGCCGGATTCATGCTCTTGCTGGCATAGTGAATCACATGGAAGAGCCTTCCTTTCAGTTGTGCCAAGACTGCCCCAACAGCATAGTCGCTAGCGTCGCACATCAATGTGAAGGGTTCATCCCAATCAGGTGCGGTCGAGACTGGCGCAGTCACCAGTGCCTCTTTCAGTCTCTCAAATTCCTTCACGCACTCATCATCAATGACGAAGGAAACATCCTTCTCCAGCAGGTTGCACAGGGGCCGAGATATCTTTGAGAAGTCTTTGATGAACCTCCTATAGAATCCGGCATGGCCTAGGAAACTTCGGACGACTTTGACATTTGTTGGCGGTGGCATCTTCTCAATGGCTATCACTTTGGCTCGGTCTACTTCAAGTCCTTCGGTTGATACTCGATGTCCCAACACAATCCCCTCTCGCACAATGAAGTGGCATTTCTCCCAATTGAGGCACAGGTTAGTCTCGGTGCATCTCTCAAGTATAGTAGCCAGATTCTGCAAACAAACATCGAATGAACTACCAAAAACAGAGAAATCATCCATAAATACCTCCATGACATCTTTGATCAAGTCATGGAAGATTGCCATCATACATCTCTGGAAGGTAGCCGATGCATTGCATAATCGAAAGGGCATCCGACGGTAGGCGAATATTCCGTATGGATAGGTGAATGTCGTCTTCTGTTGATCTTCAGGTGCCACAGCTATCTGGTTGTACCCTGAGTAACCATCAAGAAAATGATAAAAAGGGTAACCGGATAATCTATCAAGTATTTGATCAATGAAGGGAAGAGGAAAGTGATCCTTGCACGTGGCGGTGTTCAAAGCTCGGTAGTCAATGCAAAATTGCCATCCCGTGATCGGTCTTGTTGCAACTTCCTCTCCATCATCATTTTTCACTATCTGCATCCCCTCTTTCTTGGCTACTACTTGTGTAGGGCTTACCCACTTGCTATCGGAGATTGGGTAAATCATGCCATGGTCAAGGAGTTTGAGAACCTCCTTCTTTACGGCTTCTTGCCCGATGGGATTCAGTCGTCGTTGTGCTTGTCTCTTTGGTTTGGCGTCCTCTTCAAGGATGATATTGTGCATGCACAACGAAGGGCTGATCCCCTTGAGATCTCCCAAAGTCCATCCAATGGCGGACTTGTATTTCTGTAGAACTCGCAGCAGTTTGTCAACTCCCCTTGTGTAAGATAGGCAGAAACAATAACAGGGTAAGTATCATTAGAACCCAGAAATGCATACTTGAGATGTGTCGGAAGTGTTTTGAGCTCCAGAAGTGGTGGATCGGAGCTGGAAATTGGCTTTCCCAAGTCAGCATCGATCGACAAATAGGCTCCATCGATCGACGTGGTCTTCAAAGGGGCGTCGATCGATGAGTGTCTTCCCCTATCTCTTTCCGGCTGGTTCTGGCAGTAGTGGTTAGGAAGTGGTTCCCTCTTGGTTTCTTTCTCTCGAGTTATCTCCTGGAACAGATCCAGCTCCACAACCAGATCCAAAATCTCCTCTTCTGCCTCGTCCAGATTTGTTGATGAGAACAACGAGTGTTGTAGGCAATTTTCCAGAAAGTCCGGTTCACTTTTGAGAGAGGTGAAGGGAGAAGACATTACCGGGCTGAAGCAGTTGATCATGTGGCATTCTTCTTGATAGCTTCCTTCATTGTGCTTGTTCATTGCCTTGTAGATTGAGAACGTGACTGACTCGTTGTTCACTCAGAATGTCAGTTTGTTGTCTCGAATATGAATCAATGCCCCTCCGATTTTCAGGAATGGCCTTCCAAGGATCAAAGGAATATTCCGATCTTCTTCCATGTCTAGCACCACGAAATCGGCTGGAATGATGAAATCTTTTACCTTCAGCAGCACATCTTCCACGATGCCTTTCGGGTAGGAAACTGATCGATCGGTCATCTAAAGTGAGATTGTAGTGGGCTTGATTTTTCCGATCTTTAACCGCTTGAAGATTGACAACGTCATAAGATTGATTGATGCTCCGGAATCACAAAGGACTTTCCCAAAGGTCTCTCCTCCGATCACGCAAGAGATTGTGAAGGAGCCCGGGTCCTCCCTTTTGATTGGCATCTTCTTTTGGATAATGGCGTTGCATTCTTCGAACAGATTGACTGTCTCGTGCTCCAAGAAGGGTCTTTTCTGAGAGACCATGTCCTTCAGAAACTTGATGTATTCGGGCATCTCTTGCAGGGCTTCGACCAATGGAATGTTGATGTGCACCTTCTTCATTGTTTCAAAAAATCGTGCATATCTCTCATTCATCTTCGTCTTGGCAAACCGCTGCGGATACGGCAGAGGCGGTTTCTTCAGATGTGGAACAGGGGCTGACGTCAAATGACGAAGATTAGTGTCGATCGATGTGGCCTTAGGAACTGCGTCGATCGATGGAGACCCTCCGTCGGTCGACGAGATCTCGTCTGCGATGGCTTCTTCGTTCTGCGATGGCTTCTCCTTCCTCTCGGGTATCTTTCCCTGCCTGCTTTGGCCCTTCATAGGATTTTCCCCTCTCAGAGTTATGGCGTTCATTTGGTTCCTCTGATTCTAGTTCTTGGGGTTGACCTGAGTGTTGCTCGGAAGTTGTCCCGGCTTGTGTTTGGTTCCAAGGGCGTCGACAATCTGACTGACTTGGTTCTCAATGATCTGCACATGCTTCTGCATCTGGTCAACCTTAGTATTCACCCCCGAGATTTCTTGCTTTAGCTTGGCTACCGTATCAGAGGAGCCTTCCATGAATTTATCCAAAATCTCATCGAGATTAGGCTTTTTCTTCTCCACAACTGTCCCGTCTTGCACGACAAATCCCGATGGTGGCTGCTTCGCGGCTTCAAGGTTTGCGTAGGAAAATCCAGGGTGATTCCTCGCATGATAATAAGTGTAGGGCTGGTTATGCTGCTGATTGTGTTGATGATATCCTCGTCGGTAATTGTTTTGATAACCGCCCCTTTGAATGAAGTTTACTTCGGCACCCTCACCATCAGGTGGAACTTGCACCGTCTCAACTGCAGCAACAGTTTTCTCTTGCTTAAGTGTAGCGTACTCTTCCTTTAGTTTTTTCCACCACTTTTTCGACTGCTTTCACAGGCCGAGTTCGATTTGAGGACCACCGTTGAGTGTTGTTGGCCATCTTTTGGAAGAATTCCATGGCTTTCTTTCCGCTCTTTGTCATGATGGTGTCTCCTAATGTGGTGTCCACCAACTTGACGGTCTTCTCATTGAGTCCCTCATAGAATGCTTATGCTTGTTCTCCTGGCGGAAAACCATGTCCGGGGCAAGACCTCAGTAGCTCTTTGAATCGCTCTCACATTTCACTGAAGCTTTCATCGGGTCTTTGAGCGAACCTGATGATTTCTTTCCTTCTCTGCCTGATGACATTTGGTGGGAAGAAGTTTTCCAGAAACTCATTCTTCAATTCCGTCCATGTGATGATACTTCCCTTGTCCAGTGCAGTGAACCAAGATTGTGCCTATCCCTCAGAGAAAATGCGAACAGACGTATTCGGATGGCACTCTTGCTGACCCCTCCAATTTTGACAATATTGCAGAGCATAAAGAACTTATCCAGATGTGCGTAAGGATCCTCAGTGGCTCTTCCTCCGAATTGATTCTTGTTGCACCATCTGCACCAATCTGGTCTTCAGCTCAAAATTGTTGGCATTGATGTCAATCCTGAAGTCTGTCTCCTTGAATCGAGGTTTGTATCGGTTCTGCATTGCCTCATCTTCTTCCTCATCGTCAGATTTCTTTGGCAGATTTGGGTCGTCATCCTCTCCATTATCGAGATTGTCATCGAATAGTGGGTTATGGCGAACATCCCATCCATTCGGATTGTTCCTCTCGAGGTCTCTCTCCAGGCTGAACTGTTGGATCTGTGCCCTCATAGCTTGAACTTCTTAGAGAAGCACAACTTGCTCCTCTGCAGTTAGCATTGGTGGGGGCGGTTGAATAACCGGCGGTGGTACGTTATCTTCCATTGTTTGATTACTAGAGCTTTCCTGAGCACGCTTATTAATTCGGATCTTTCTGCAAGTGGCTTCAATGTCCGGGTAGTAATAAAGCAGGTCTTTTCCTCTAGCTCTTGTACTCATGCACTACCTGTACAACAAACGGGGTAGTGAGGTAAAAATGAAAAGAACGCGAAACAAATTGAAATAAACAACTGAGAAAACAGAAAGGCGTCGATCAACAAATAAAAACGTCGATCGATGGGGTATTGACAAATGCATTGATCGACGAGAAAGCACGTCGATCGACGTAAATGACGAAAAATACAAAAATACAAAGAATTTTAAGAAAAATTACGAAAATCACATCCTAAATCAGTATTTTGATCACAATTTTAATAGTAAGATTAATTCTATTCTCTCCCCAGCAATGGCGCCAAAATTTGATCGCTAGATTATTTAGCGAACGACTTAGCAGAGCAAAAAATATAGTGGCAAATAAAAAGTATCAATCCCACAGGGAAAGAAGTAACGAAAAATCCTAAGTACTAAAACATTAGTTCTCAAAACTCTGGTTAGGGAAAATCAAATTTTGGGTTTTGTTTATTTTGAAAATCTCAAAACTTGCTAATTCAAATTAAAATAGAAAACTAAATTGCTTTTGATGAAAACGATTTTGGGAAATACATATTCCAGGGACATCTACCTATCAAGTATGACATGGATGAATGAAATGATTATTTCCCAATTTAATTCCTCTTCGTAGTGAAACATCAGAAAGGTATTATGAACTTCTTTGTTGGACAATTTATAAAGTAAATTAATTAATTACCTCTCTCCGTTCGGTCTCAAGATAAATTAACTAACTCCAAAGATCCACAGATTTATCCCTACAATCAATCTCCTTCAGTTACGACAAGAAATCTGATTATATTGTGAAAATCTCTTTCCATTGAAAACTATTACAGTTACGTCTCAAGTAATCAACTAGTTAATCCTTAGATGTGGCCAACAAACTCGAGATTATGAATAAACTCAGATTTCACAAACTATGAAGGGAAAGGGAAAATAATTCAATTAATCAAAACTTGCATACATTGATAGTTTGAAACCCTAGAATCTGAGGAAGAGATTAGTTACACATATTCAGAGTAATATTCATCATAGAAAAATAAAACCCGATTTGCATAAAAACTTGGATCTGAAAGTCTTCCCACAGAACTCTGTCTTCGCACATAAAAACTCTAAAACTTCGGAAATCTTCTAAAAATCTTCAATACTACAATCTTTGAATTGCTCTAAAATTTTTCCACACTAAAAACGAATTTACACATGGCTATTTATAATAGTGAAAGATGTATCAAATAGTATCTAGGATTAGATATGTCTTTATCTTTAAAGCAGACTCAGATTAGGAATCGCGTATGCGCGTCGATCGTGGGAGAATAGCATCCATCGATGCTGATGAAACACCCTTGTCGATCGACGTGGAATGGCATTGATCGACGTGGGCTTGGTTGCTTTCGTCGACCTTCTCCTTCTCCTTCGTCGATCGCTGCTTCTCCAATTTCCTCGTCGATCGACGAGGCATCCCCGTCGATCGACATGGACCTGAAACTGGTAATTCGACTCTTCTCTGTTTTCGACCAAAAACCTGCATGATTCTTCAAACACGACATTACAAGTACAAAAGCCAATTCATGCACGAAAAAGACACTAAAAACAATCTGAACATCACACAATTAGTCAAAGAACAATCAGATAAGTTGGTGAAAATCCTAACTTATCAGTGCTGCGTAATTCTGGCGGGCCTGCGGCGGTGGCAGGTCGCCGGCAGTTGTGGTTCGTTGGTGGTGGCCTGTCGGGGCAAGCTCTCGCGAGCTATCGGGCTTGCACTGTGTGAACGAGCCCACGATATGGTTAACTGGCCCAGTTGTCCAATTTTCTGAAGGATCAAATCTTGGAGGCCCAATTTTCAGAAAATAAAATCAGATCACAGTCCAAGTCGTGGGAGCTCAGTGGATGATTTATGAAATGATTCCAAATTGTAATAGATAGAATCATTTCTTATTTTGTATCATGAGGCCACGAGGACATTTTTTATTTGCTTTATTATTTGTCTTCGCATGACATATGTGTTTATATTAATAGCGCAACATACAAGCATGTTTTAGATAATAGGAGCACGTTTAAATGCTTTTATTTACAGCTTTAAAGCATGTTATGTGATTTATTTTGTTTAATTAATTAAAAATATAAATTCGGGGTTCATGCTTTGCATGATAGAATTTTAGCAATGTTTTAATTATGGCTACATAACATAATCTGTGCAATTGAACCTTATGAAATTAGAATTACTAAGCTTATTATTTGATAAGACCTCCACAAAGCAATCCTTTATTGGAAGTGGGTAATTTATTAGGTAAATGTCTACATGTGTAGCTTACTTAATTTATTATTCATAAGTTCTAATAAATAGGATATCTTAAAACAAACATTTAATTTATGTGAGAAATGGGAGCTCATGCGTAAATGTCTACATGTGTAGCTTGCGTATGGGGTTTTCATAAGTTCTCTAGGGATTGAATTAAGTGAGACAACCTTATTATAAGAGATCAGGTGTGTTCTAGTAGATCCTTATATGGGAGGGTTGGCTTTGGTGGTATGCTAGCTTAGATATTGTCCAGAGTATAACTCTTTTGTGATGTGCCATCTCAGTAGCATAAAATGGTCTTAATTTAGTCTCCAATTATTAATTCCATTTTCTAAAGATTCATGGCATGGATAGGAATTAAAGGACATGAATTGAAAGATGTAGTCTGGTTAAGTGTTTTGTTGTAAACGTCCACATGTGTGGCTTGCAATAGTAATACTTAGGCAAATAGGAGGAAACATTAATATTGTTTTATCATAAGATTTTAATTTTTAATTATTTCAACTGTTTGTGACTATGTTTTAATTTCTGCTTTAATTTATTATTTTCAGACATGTCTTTACCAAATGTGATCAATATCTTAACACAAAACCAGTTAATCGGTCCTAACTTTCAGGAATGGAAACACAACTTGGATTACGTCCTTGTTGCAGAGGAACACGAGTTTGTCCTTGATAAGCCTCGTCCGGCAGCTCCCACTAATGCATCGACTAATGTGGAAAGGAGCTACCATAACAAGTGGTTCAAGTCAAACAATATAGTGAAATGCTATACGATGACTACGATGTCCAAAGTACTTGCACAGCAACATCATTCATATGATAATGCAAGTGACATTATGTACAACCTCATAGCAACCTATGGTGAGTCGGATCGAGCTTCCATATTCTATCTCATGAGGGAAATTGTGGGAAAGAAGATGTCTGATGGTAGCTCGATCAGAAAGCACATGGTCGGCATCACTCATCTCATGGATGAACTCACGTTTCATGGAGGTGGTAACGATGCAGAAGCGCAGGATGATATCATTCTTAACTCTCTGCCTAAGTCTTTTGAGAACTTCAGACTGAATGTTTCATGAACAAGAAAGAGTATACTCTTAATGAGTTGCTCAATGACTTGATGGCAGCGGAGTCAGTAATGCTTCCAGAAAAGGTTGCTTTGGCCACTTCTGGAAACTGTCATGTTGCACTAGTTGGCAAGAGGTGCAAAGGAATGTTTAAGAAAAAAGCCGAAGGTACAACTTCTGTGAAGAAGTCTAAAAGGACACCGGGCGTGCCTACAAAAAAGAATAACTGTTTCAAATGTGGCAAGGCTGGTCACTGGAAGAAAGATTGTCAAGTCAGGAAGACTGGATAAGGTGCGTCATGTGCATTTAAAACGGAAACATGTTTAGCATCAGTTTCTACCTATTCTTGGGCAGTGGATACTAGAGCTACTTATCATGTTTGTTATACTTTGCAGGGGTTCAGGCTGACAAGGCAGCTGATGCATGACGAGACTACCATCTCAATGGGCAACGGAAAGCGAGTCTCAGCAGTAGCCATTAGAGATTTTACTTTATGCTTTGAAAATAATGTTTTGATTTTGAGAGATGTTTTTTATGTGCCAGATTTTTGGCGGAACTTAATTTCAGTTTCCAAGTTATTTAATGATGGATTTTCAATTATTTTTGATTGTGGAGTTTCTATAATTGGGACTAATGGTGTTATTTATCATGGCAAACTAATTGACTCTCTCTAAATCATTGATTGTATGCAAAAATCTTTCGTGTATGTTGCAAACTCATCCAATAATATTAATCATTTAAAGAGAAAGTTTTCTTCCGATGAGGATCAAACATATCTTTTCCTTGCGCTGTTACTATTGTGACTTGTTTGTCTAGCTCAGGAATTTGCTTAAGGTGTGAACAAAATGTTGAACCATACACTTGGGAAGTATACAAAAGAGAACTTCAAGTCATGGAAGAAGCTTGCTCTTATTCAGCATACATCCTGAAATGGCAGATGTACTTGAGAGAGGTCCAATAAAAATTATGAAAGCTAACACTTTTGTAGGACCATCTGCTGCTGATGGAGAAGAACCAAGACCCCAAATGATTCCAAAGCCTTATGACGAGTACACAATCGAGGACAAAAAGAGATCCCAGTTGGAACACTTGGCAAAGAAGCTAATCATAGACTCTCTACCAAAGTTGATGGCTGATAAGGCGCTTGATTTTGACACTGCCAAAGAAATATGGGACTACGTCTGTGAATTCTCCCAAGAAACAGACCAGATGAAGCGTAACAAGCTACAGGTAGCTGTTGACAAATATGAATCATTCTCTATGATTGCAGGTGAATCTATACAAGCCATGGAAGAACGATTCAATACCATTATAGGAGAGCTTTGCAATCTGGGCAAAAAATATGAAAATGGGGAGATGAACAACAAGATTATCTCTAAACTACATCTAAGGGATGATTGGTTTGCAAAGATGATGAGCTTGAGTGAGAAAGACCTCAACAACATGTCTACATCCGAGGTATTTGCTCAATTTAAAACTCACGAGTTTATTATACAGCAATCGAAAAGAATGAAGCGGCCATGACACAAGCTTCATCAACACTTGCTGCTAACTCTAAGGATCTAACGTACTTCGCTAAGAAGGACTTCAACAAGTACAAGACAAAGAAGCCCATTTATAATCAAGAGAGACTTGCTCCAGCGTCACCAGCAAAGGAGGTTATTTCAACCTCAGGTTCTCAACCTGTTGATCTAATGATCAGTGAGCTGGAAGAGCAGATGAAAAAACTTCAGAAGTTGATGATGGAAGCTAAAGCTGAGAAAGAGGCCAAAGAAATCCAGCAATCATCATCTACCCGCTCAGCAGAGCGAAAGCTTAGGACGTGCTTTGAATGTGGTTTGCTAGATCACTTAAAGCATGAGTGTCCGAAAGTCAGCAAAGAAGAAAGGAAGCGTCTGAAGCAAAGATTTGAAAGACGTGCTGCTAAAGCATTCACCAGGGCACTGCTGAAGAGGACAGAGGCTCATGACATTCTTGAGAATGATGAAGAGTACTACCCTTCTTCAGAAGAAGATGATGAAGAAGCCATGCTAGATCTGATGCCCAATATTGTGGATGATCAGTTTGCTGATGCTGATTTTGATGCTGAACAGAATGCTGAATCGGCTCTAGCAGTCGATAATAATGAGGTACTATCTACAAGCATTCCTAGTTTTGCAACTATTGAAGAGTCGGAGGAATTCTCTTTAGATTCTGAGGAAGACTATCTCACGAAACTAAATGTAGAATTCTAAAAATGTATGAAATTAAGAATGCTATCGTTGGGGAGAACACCTCACTAAAACTTGTAATTACATCTTTGACCGAGGAAGTCAAAAGACTAAGGTCTAAAAGTGAGGAATTCTCGAAACTCTAAGCTGATTACTCCGAATTGTCTAAAAATTTTCAAAATCTTGAAAAGGAGAATCTTGCTTTGAAAAGCAAACCCAAAGAAAATTGCATTTGTACATACACATCCAGCAAGGCAGTTCTAAATGCCATTGTAAGGCAACAGAGACATCATAATGATCGATCTAGTTTAGAGCTTGAATATTCTGAAAAAGCATCGCCATCTAAGCAGAAACCAATCTTATTTTTTTCTGCTGGAACTATTGTTGCAAACAAAGGAAAAGGAATTGTCACTGCTGAATCTTCAAATGCTAAGCCAATTGTTGAGCAGAAGAATGGACATCCGCAGAATGCGCCTGTTGGATCTCAGCAGAGGTCTACCTCAGAGACTGCTAAGTATTCGTCCGCTAGATCTAAGCAGAGGTCTCAATCAGAATCTGCTAGCTATACATCTACTGGACCTCAGCAGAGGAACCCAAGGATGAATGCAATGCACGAATCTGCTAAGCCTCAGCAGATGAACCAAAGGTCGAATACCAAGCATGTATCTGCTGGACCTCAGCACAGGAATCCGAGAGCATAAGCTAAATCATATTCAGCAAGACCAAGGATTGCTGAGCATTCTGTTTCCAATGCAATGACAACAAATCCTGCCTTTCACAAGGGCAAGCCAGCTCATTACAATGCTGTAAGACCTATATATCTGCAGAACACACTACATAGGAGAAACACCTATGTATGGCCTGAGCCCAATTCTTTCATATTTCAAAGGGCAAGGAAGGATAAGCACACCACTGCACCTAGATATAACAATGTTAAACATGCTAAACCTAAGGTCGACAGAGTGGTGAAAGGTGAGATCAAGAGAAAAATCTTGAAAATCACTAAGATGTGGGTTCCGAAAGGAACTTTGATCCACGCTAATCCTGCAGGACCCGACGATAAACGGGTACCTAAATCAACTTGATCAATTGTGTTGCAGGAACAGGATCCGAGTGCTAAAACGTCAAGCATATCAAATGAGTGGATCCTTGACAATGGTTGCTCCGCGCATATGACGGGGAATGAGGAACTATTCACAAATATACAAAGATTCTTTTATGGCCCCAAAGTCAAGTTCGGAGACAACAGTGAAGGGAGAGTTGTTGGAAGAGGATGTATTCAACATAATGGCTTAAGGATCGTCAACGTTGCTCTCGTCTCCAACCTCAAACACAACTTACTTAGCATTAGCCAATTATGAAAAAATGGGTACACCGTATCATTTGTCAATTCTTGTTGCTCTATTGCTAACAATGTTACAGGAGAAGTGAAGCTGACATGCATCCGTAAGGGTGGCCTATACGTTGTTGATTGGCAGAGCGGTCAACAACACTCATGCTTCCTAGCATTGAACAAAGAGGAGACAACATGGTTATGGCACAAGAGGTTAAATCATCTTAATTTAAAAACAATTAACCATCTTGCCAAGAACAAACTTGTTGTAGGTCTGCCTGCTGAGACTTTCCGGAAGGAAGGTGTATGCAAAGCTTGCCAACAAGGGAAGCAGACCAAAGCCTCGTTCAAATCAAACCCAAAGAAGGCTACATCAGGGATGATCCTTGAGCTCCTGCACATGGATCTATTCGGACCAGTCACACCAACCACTGTAAGCAAGAAAGTTTATACGCTTGTGGTTGTTGATAACATCTCCAGGTACACATGGGTTCGCTTGCTAAGGACCAAGGACGAAGTCAAGATTCTTAAAGAACAAAATAGCAAAGAGGTCACGGTAAAGAGGATCAGATTAGATAATGGAACTGAATTTTGTAATGGAATCTTGATGGGTTTTTGTGCATAAGTCGGTATCAATCATGAGAAGTCCGCTGCTAGGACTCCCCAGCAAAATAGGTTAGCAGAGCGAAGGAATAGGACTTTGAAAGAAGCCGTGCGGACCATGCTTGCTGACTCTGGTTTAAGTGGAAAATATTGGGGAAAAGCAGTGATGACGCAAGTTACACTCAGAATAGGAGTGCGATCAATGGCAGATTAAAAAAAACTCATTTTGAAGTGTACAATGGTCTGCGCAGGGTTATCAAAGATCAAAGGGATAGCAATCATGAGACCAATGATGTCCATGGTCAATCAATCTTGAATTCTTTCAAAAATATGAGTATTGATCCAACTAGGTCTATGAATGATGCTAATCCAGCAACGACGCACTCAGCAGGTGACCAGACTGCTGATCAGGCCAATGATGCTAATGATTATGCTGAGGCCACTTCACCAATATATCTGAATGACAATTTGTATATTTTGGGAATTCTTGATGATCAAGATGATGTGGGCACTGCTGAAGATCTTTGCAAAGGAGCTGCTAAGATTCTCATTCCTGAGGTGCCGGCTGCTGAGATTCCATCTGCTGAAGTACCTGCTGAAGAGGGTCCTGTTCATGAACATCCTGTAGCAGATTTTCCAGTTGCTGAAGAAGTCCCAGATAATGGTGAATGAGATGCTGACATTCCAGATGCTGAGCACCGGGCGAATGACGAAGGAAATATTGTAGCAAACAACAATCAAGAAGGAGGAATAGATGCTGAAGTTCCAGCACACATTAGACCTGCGTGGCTACGTGCTCATCCTCTAGAAGATGTCCTTGGAGATGTCAATTATCCCATTTTGACGAGACAAGGGAGTGCAATGCTAGCCTGCTACATATCTCATAAAGAACCCAAGAATGTTGAAGAAGCTCTACTAGATCCAGATTGGGTGAATGCTATGCAAGAAGAGCTTCCTGAGTTCTCACGTAATAATGTGTGGGAACTAGTAGACAGACCAGAGCATCAAAGTGTTATAGGCACTAAGTGGGTGTTCAAGAACAAGAAGGACGAGACAACCTCTTCAAATAATCAAGGCTCACCGACGAGCAACCTCTTCTTATTCCTTGCCGAAGTCTACTTTCGCTCCGGATGACTTGTCTGATGCTCACATTCAACTATCCAAGTGTCAAGCCAGAGCAGCTGCTGAATATAAGAGACGTCAAGCTGAATACACAAAGATAAAGGAAGAAAGGTTGCAGGCTCGATTAGTCGCTATCCGAGAGGAAGAAGAGCGCGAAGCCCAGAATATTGAGATGATCAAGTATCTTAATAGAAATGAGGAATTGCGGGCTTATGCATTGGCACTAGAACAAGAAAAAGAATGGATGCTAGAGGAAGCTAAAAGGGTTGCTGCTGAAGCAGAATATCTAAAGGGTATCCCAGAGGCAGTGCATATGCTAGTAAATACCAATGGAGTTCATTCTGCTGCACAAGTAACCACAGATGAACCCATGGAAGAGATCTCTACCTCCTCTTCTAGGAGTCGAGCAATGATTATCCCTACCACCTCTTCGTTCTTTGCTACTCCGGTCAGCTCTCACGACTTTCCAACTTATCTAAATTTCGTGGTTCATATGGCTGTTCAAAGTGCTATATCCACCATGTCTGAGAGAATGGTGATGGAAGCGACAGACATAAGGAGAGAGATTGCCACTGTTAAGACCGATGTTACTACGGTCATGAACGACGTTTCTTCAGTCAAGGCCACTGTCCAAGAAGTAAAGGAAGATGTAGCAGAGCACAAGCAGCAGATGGAACTTAAAGTTAATACCTTCTCCTCCACTTTTTTGGATGCAATCAAAGAAGGGGAAACAAGGAGGATTACTGAGACTGCTGAGAGGAAGAAAGCAGAAGAAGCTCGAGCTGTTGCTAAGGAAGAGAAGAGAAGAGCTCTGGAAGAGCTAAGGCAGAAAGAAATGGAGCTGAAAATCAAGATGCTGGAAAAAGAAAATGAAAGGATTGCTAAGGAACTAGAGATGGAGGCTATTGAACGTATAGCAAGCAAAGAATTTCTGGACAAATTCGTGCAGCTTGCATCAAACAAATTCGACGAATTTGATAAGTTAAAGAAGCCTGCTCCAGACTCTTGACTATGTTTCCCTGGTATCATATCTCTTCTGAGTCTATCATTTTTCATTGTACATGTAATGAACAAGTCATGAATGAAAATTGATCAGACTTAGACAATCTCTCACTGTCAATCTCTGATTTTTGCTGCGTGTTCTAGTTGAAATACACTATCTGTGTATTCAACACATCTGCATTTTGATGACAATTATATTTTGAGATTGGTAAAGTAAATTGCTTGCTGATTTATTTGGGTGCTATAATTTCTAGCATATTACCTCTGCAGCATTTACTTATATGATTAAACGAGAATATTTCCCAGCACATTTTGAGAGGGAATCTTTTATTCAAAATCAATCATTTTGCTAAAGACTTTAAGTGGATGAAATTCTGAGATATTTGTCTAGCTAAAATATTGTAATCCTCAGATTTCTATCTATTGAGTCTCAATAATCGATACTAGGCTATGATCGCACCAAAAAGGGGGAAATTGTTTGGAATTATTTTGTAATTCTCCCTTTATGATCAAATTTGTAATAGGTTTTGTTGAATCAAAGCCTTAGCCTGTGGTCGATCATTGTTGAATTCTAGTTAGTCTAGCATATCTTGTAATATCCTGTATAGGCCAAGTATTGAGTTGTAATAGACTAGCTTTCTAGAAGATCTCCCAGCAGACATCGAAGAATGCTATTTGCTAGAAGACTTGTGATAGCAGAATGCTAAGGAGATAGCATTTGCTAACATCCAGCAGATCATCGCTAAAGTCGCTAGCAATCAAGTGCTAAAGAGAATGATTGCTAAGGCGTTAGCAATCATATACTAGAAGGAGAGACTGCTAAAAAGTACCTACGCAACAGTCGAAAGAAGATTAGCAGAATGCTGAAGGAGTCAGCATTTGCTAGCTTATAGCAGATTGCTAACGATAGCAATCAGAAACCAAAGGAATCAAATGCTTAACTTTGTTGAGGCGTCAGCAGTCAGATACATAACCAGTAGAATGCTAAGGATACTCATCTAGCAGACCGTGTTAAAGGAGCTTAGCAGCTCGAGACAGTCAAGAGCAAATGCCATACTCCGGTTCTGACAAAAGTACACACAAAGGACAACGCTTTCCCAAAATAGTTTGGAAAGTACTGTACGATGCCAAAAGAAAATGAAAAAGTAAAACCACTCTTGGACAAAGGAGCCGTTGCATCTAACGGATATGGAGATTCAAAGTTTGAATCTCCAACTATAAGAGAGAAGTCCAAAAGTGAAAGACAACTACTGCTTCTATCACTACCGACATTCGCAAACATCCTAAGTGTGAGATTCCTTTGACAAAAGCGAACAAGTGAAAAGTAGTTAGTTGAGAGCACGAGATAAAGAGTATTCAAAGCTCTCAACAACCACAAGTGTCTTCCATTGAATATCTGACACTTCTTTTTAGAGATTCCTTAACTTCGGTTGAGAATCTTCAATCATTGGGATACCTTCCATCCTAGGAGGATCCAACAGTCATTCTCTGAAAAGGATTGACTCTGACGGGCATTAGCCGCAAATCTAAAAAGTTCAGAAGCAAACTATATAAGCTTCACGACAACGTAGGACAAGTTTCACGAAGGTTTAGCCCTTGACTTGGCCGAAGTTGTGACCTGAGAAGGACGAAATAACGGAGGATAGCTTTGTCGTGGCCGGTTCAAAAGTTCACCGCCTACCGCAAGTGTTCAGAGATTCCTTGTATTTCGTATACTTTTCTAGTGAAATTCTTAGTGATTCGGCTAAGGAGTGGAGATAGATCTATTTGGATCGAACCACTATAAATATTGTGTTCTCTTACTGGTTTATTACTTACTGTTCTAAGTTTGAAACCTTGCAACAGAGTTGCTAGTGTAAATTTGTGAAGAGACCTTAAATATATCTTGAGCTTAAACAACTATTAAAAATGCAAGTGCAAGGGACGTTCACTTATTCCGCTGCATTTCGTGTTTCTGTTTGAACACGACGACTCTGATATATCAGCACCAATATTCCTTCTGGAGTTGGACGTGATTCCTAAGCTACTCAAGACCATCCCGATGTATTGTGATAATTCAGGAGTTGTGGCTAATTCAAATGAACCACTAACTCACAGAGCAACAAAATACATTGAGAGGATGTACCATATTATACGAGAGATCGTAGAAAGGGGTGATGAGCTAGTAGAGAAGATTGATACAAAGAATAATCTAGCGGATCCATTAACATAATCTCTGTCTCAGAAGGTCTACGAGATGCATGTACGTCACCTTGGGCTGAGGGCAAAGCGAGCCACGTAAAATGATTCATGTAGTAGCTAGATTAGTTTAGATGCATTATACTCTGGAAAGAAACTGTATAATGCTTTTCGTATAAGTGGGAGACTGATGGATTCATATACTGAAAGCACTATGATTGGTATATTATGTACAAGATCGATTGGTAAATATACTTGGAATCATAAATGTTGTATGTTCATCTCCTGTTTGAATTAACAAACACGTGTCGCAAACGCTCTTATCCTCTTATCTCGTCGATAGGAAGATCATACAGTGTGTATTAGATCACGGAAGATCGTATAGATCTTCTAACCTGGCGAGATATAAATGATTATCACAGTTGAGACAGTTTCGGGATAAACTGTCGATGTAGGCTGCAGTATACGCAGTAATAAGCATCTTATCTTGGATGGCTTGGTATGCTGGTGTGGGGCACGCATTGATAAGGGCCTAAGTTGAGATCGATTCTTTTATCTGACATTAATAGAATCTAGATCTTTATGGCTTGAAGAGATCCTAAACCTAAATGAATACATAAGTATACACAGGTTGTGTATCACTTTGAGTTGCCGTGAAAGGCTCTAGTTGAGCTCGTATATCTGTATCATGGGTGATAGCTGTTTGTGTGTGACTTTTTGGCACTGGAACTAGGTAACCACATCCAGTATAGGATGGTGATATTCCCTGAGCATCTCAAAAGGTTCATTACGCTAAAGTCCTGCAGGCTGATTAAGTTCAAGCATAAGTGAAAAGGTTTAAGTGGATTGACTCAGGAATATAAGATGTTAATCAATTAAATGGCTTGTCAGAGCTTAAATTAATTAATGAATGTCTGTAACCTTAAATGTGGGGATATACCGAGCCCATGCGACCCGTACCTCAAAATGTGGTAGCCAATAGGTAAGACAGTATTGGTTCTCTGGTGGAATGAATCAATATTAATTAATTAATTATATTCTGTGTTGAATATTTCAATTAATTAATTGATAGGCCTTATTTGCTATTTCCATTCGGGTTCCTGGTCTGGCCCATGAAAACTCAGGCCCAAATGTCTAGAATTTCCTATAATTAGGCTTCAGTTTCTCGGATCTCTACACACCATAAGAACATAAGTTGCAACACAGCAAACTAGGATTTAGGATGTGTGGTGATCAAATAAGATCTGATAACAAGGAGGCAATTTTGCTTCTCAACCGAGCAAGAAATCTGAAGGGAATCTTCACCAAATATTCGAATTGGAGTTGGGATACAGATAAGAAGATTAGATCAGGAGGATCGTGTTCTTTCTTTTCTCTCTCTCTCTCTTTGTTTCCGAAATTAATCTAATTTATTTCATAGATTTAATTCCTTATTATGTTATGAATAAATCTTGATGCATGGGAAAAGGATCGAGGATCAAATCTCTGTGCACTACGTTCTTCAGGTTTCTACAATCTAGGTATTCCATAAAACACTCTAATGCATAAATCAATAGGAGCATGCTAGGATTAATTATAGGCATAGAAATTTATTTTTGATATTCCAGTTAACGATCTCGGCTAATGGATTTAGTGATTCAGTTCACAAATCCCTTCATTATCCACATCTTGGGAGACAACAACTTTTGTAGAACATTCTGATAAATGGAGTTAGATTACCATATCCGAATACTAGAATGAGGACATTCCCTGAGGATCTCAATAAGGTTCATCGTGTTGAAGTCCTGTAGACTGATTAAGTTCAATCACAAATGATAATGTTTGAGCGTTACTACTCAGGATATTAAGATATTAATTAATTATGTGAAGCTTGCCTGAAGCTCTAATTAATTAATGAATGTTCACTAACCTTAAATATGGGAATTCACCGAGTCGATGCTCATGTTCTCATAATGTGGTAATAAAAACGAAAATTCCATTTTCTCTTCACATCAAGTCCCAGGTTTGGTGCCAATATAACTGCTTAATGGATCCTACTATGGTTTCAACCCTAGTAATATAAATAGTCCATTCTCTCCTCAGATTGCGTAAGTCACAAAAATTGAAACCCTAGAGGATATTCTGAGAGGGCGGCGCTAACAGTATAAAAGGGAGGAGAATTTTGACTTTGACATGTGCAGTGCAATCTTGTGAAATCCTCCACAGTAACAATATTTAAAAAATAAAGGGATAGAGATTTGAGAATAGGATATCTCTTTTTTTCTTTAAATTTGATTTTTGAATTTAATTACAATATATATAATTCTTCTTGCGCAGATTTGAATTGTACGCGTGGTGGAATTGGTTTCGGATTCAACATGATTCAAATCCATAATCTACATATTTCAAAGGTAATCCTAAAATCATCACTTTAAATTCATAGGAGTTTTTATCGAATGGTAATTATTATGACATCCATGAACTATCTGGGTTAATGGATTTATAATTCGGTTCATAGCAAAAATCCCTAAAATTGGTATCAGAGCCCGGTTATGTTTCTTGGCTCTATTGGTAAAACAATTTTTTTATTTATACAAGAATGAATTATTTTATTGTTGTGGATGGTTTGCATTTTTGTGTTCCTTGTGGCGACCTGTTAATTTAATCTGCGGTAATTTATCCATGTTTAGATTAAATGAGTTTTGTAAAATCACGAGATAATTCGTGATTAAATTTGATAGGAAATTCAAATGTTATAGATAAGATCTATTTATTGTATTTTCCAAATATGTGTATTTATTTGGAACGAAGAACGAGACCAGTGGCATGCATGGCACTGCGGAACACCTGCGGTAAGAGGCTGTGGTAGTGGTGGTTTGCACAACGCAGTAGCTGCGGCGGCTAGGCTATGGTGGTCCAGATGCAGCGTGCGCAGTGCCACGCCAGCAAGCATGCACGGGCAATGGTTGGGCAGTGAGTGAAGGTGGTGGTGTGGTGGTGCGCGGCCTAGCCCACGTAGCCACCTCGCATGGCGAGCTTGCCTGGCAAACCGCGGTGCACATGGCACATCAACACAGGCGAGACAACAAGCTGTTGCATGCATTGCGCGCAGGTCTGCGCGACCTATGTTGCTCAATGCACTACATGTCGCTCGACATAGCCACATTGGTTGATGCACGCTGCATCGTTCGATGCCTGCTACATTTGGTGATCAGCAGTAGGCAGTGTTGACTGCTGTTAGTGATTGGCGGCTGGTGACACTGGATCGCCAAACCTAGGGTTTGCAGTTTGATTGTTAGGCCCAGTCGGCAAACCTTGAACCCTAAAGCCCAGTTAGTTCAATTTTGAGACTTAAGACCTAGAAGACTTGAAGATTTGTATTTCATTTTGGGGCCACAAGGACATATTTGTTTGTTTTATCTATTCTCGTGTGATGTGTGATTGATTAATTGCGCTATAAGCATGTTGCAGATAATAGGAAAGCATGATTTACAGCTTTTATAGCATGCTTATGTGCTTATTTTCATTTTGTGAATAATGTTTTGCCAGAAAACATGTTCGTGGGAGAGTCTTCTGACTTGATCCCAGAAAATAGACTTGATAATACCGGCCTATGGACATACGATGAGGTTGTATCTGACAATGATGCAGACAAATGGCGTGTCACCATGGATTCTGAAATAGAATTAATAACTGCTACGGAAGTATACTAGAAAACTAAGCTGCCAGATGGCTCTTAAGCCTTAGGCTACAAGTGGGTATACAAAAGAAAAAAAAAAGGAGAGAGTGGAGAAATAACAGTTTTTAAAGCTAGGTTGGTGGTGAAAGCTTATAATCAGAAAGAGGGCATATACTATGAGAAAGCATTCTCACCGATAGCCATGCTCAATTCCATTCAGATACTCCTTGCCATAGCAGCACATACAAACTTAGAAATCTAGCAGATGGATGTCAAAACTGCATTTCTAAATGAGTACCCTCAGGAAGTTCGTGACATCTATATGAAACAACCAGAAGGATATGTGCAGAATGACGAAGAACATGTTTTCTTGAAGATTAAGAAGTCCTTGTACAGACTTAAGATAGCTTCACGGTCATGGAACTTACATTTTGATGAAGTGATTATGGGTTTTCTCAATGTTCAAATGAGGGTTGTACTGGTTGTGCGTCAGTGCGAGTGTGATTTTTCATTTCACTTTATGTAGATGATATTCTTCTTTTTGGCAAAAATGTGAATGTATTGTTATACATAAAAGGGTGGCTATCCAAATAGATCCATTTTGAAGGATCTTGAAGAAGCTGGATACAACCTCCGTATTGAAGTCTTGTGGGATTGCAAGAAGAGGATGTTGGCATTATATTTAGCTTCATATGTGGATACTAAGATAGGTCTTTCAGCATGCAGACTGACAAGAAAGGCTGTTGGGATATTATTCAGAAAATCTCACTTAGGATTTAATTGTAAAAGGTTTTGTCGAATCAAACCTTAGCATTTGGTCGATCATTTGCTGAACTCTAGATAGTCTAGCATATCATGTAATGTCCTGTATAGGTTATATATTGAGTCGTAATAGTTTAGTCTGCTAGAAGATTTCGCAGAAGACATCGAAGGACAGCGTTTCCTAGAAGACATGCGCTAGCAGAATGCTAAGGCTTTAGCATTTGCTAACGCTCAGCAAACCTAGAAAAATGCTAGCAGAACAGACGTCAAAGGATCAAGTGTCCGCTGAAGCGATCAGCAAACCAAGACACAATAGCAGATCGCTAAAGAAGGTCAATAGCAGAGCAGAAATATCAAAGGCTGAAGCTATATTGTCATTCTGACAAAAAGCACACACAAGGACAAGACTTTCCCAAAGTAGCTCGGAAAGTACAGATCAATACCATAAAGTGACTGTTCAAGTCTTATCACTCTCGGACAAAAGAGACGTTGTGTCTAACGGATATGGAGATTCCAGATTTGAATCTCCACCTATAAAAGGAAGGTCCAAAAGAGAGAATCGGTTACTACTACAACGACTACTACTACTTCTTTAATCACTACAGACATTTACAAACATTCAAGTGAGAGATTCCTTTGACAAAGCGAACAAAGTAAAAAAGTAGTCAGTTGAGAGCCGTGATAAAGAGTATTCAAAGCTCTCAACAACCTGTAGTCAGTTGAGAGCCGTGATAAAGAGTATTCAAAGCTCTCAACAACCTGAAGTGTCGCTCATTGATTTACTGACACTCCGTTGAAGAGATTCTTGAGTGCAATCAAGAATCTTCAATCATTGGGATATCTTTTCTTGTCAGAAAGAATCCAACAGTCGAACACTTGAAAAGGTCTAGACTAAGACGGGCGTTTAGCCGTATTCAAAGGAAAGTCAGAAAGTGACTATAAAACTTTCAAAGTAGGAAAGGCAGGTGTTTCGAAGGTGTGCCCTTGGCTCATCCAAACCTACATCTAAGGAGTCCAGGTTAACGGAGAATAGTTGTCAAGTAGCCACGCCGAAAGCTCACTGCCTACTTAACTGTAAAAGGCGAATCCTTGTAATCTGTATACTTACTAAGTGAATTCTTAGCGTATCGGCTAAGGAGTGGACGTAGATCTTTTTGGATCGAACCACTATAAATACTGTGTTCTTTTACTGTTTCATTGCACACACGACTTGAAACCTAGCAATCATATTGCTAGTGTATAACTGTGAAGAAACTCTAATCTATCACTGAGCTTAACTAATATTGAAAGAAAAAACATAAAGTGTAAGTGACGATTATTTATTCCACTGCATTTCGTGTTTTCATCTAAACACGACGACTGTGATATTTGAGGACCAACAAGTGGTATCAGAGCAGGAGGTTGGAAAACCGACAACTTCTGAGTCGCTTTGAGACCTGGTCTATCTTTTCCTTGCACTTTTATCCTTGTTTTATCTATTTAGCTCAGGAAACTATTCAAGGAACAAACAAAATGTTGAATCATTCGCTTGGAAAGTATGACAGAGAGAACTTTACATCTTGGAAGAAGATGGCTCTCATACAGCTTCAGAGTATACATCCTGAGATGGCAGATGTACTGGTAAGAGGTCCTATCAAGATTATGAAAGCTAACACCTTTATAAGACAAGAACCTGTTGAAGATGCTGCTGAAGGAGAACCAAGAGCTCCAAGACCTCCAAGACCTTACATGGGTCCTAAACCTTTTGATGAATACACAAGTGAAGATAAAAAGAGAGCTCAACTAGAGCACGTGGCAAAGAAATTGATTCTTGATTCCCTTCGAAAGCTGATGAAAGAAAAAGCGCTTGAGCTTGAAACTGCTAAGGATATGTGGAACTATGTGTGCGAGTCTTCTCAGGAGACAGACCAAATGAAACGCAACAAACTACAGGTAGCTGTAGACAAATACGAATCTTTCTCAATGCTTGCAGGAGAATCCATACAAGCGATGGAAGAGCGTTTCAACACGATTATTGGAGAACTCAGCAATCTTGGAAAGAAGTATGATAATGGAGAAATAAACCACAAGATCATTTCCAAGCTGTATCCTAGCGATGACTGGTTTGTCAAGATGACTAGTCTGAGTGAAAAAGATCTCAACAACATGACTACATCAGAGGTATTCGCTCAACTCAAAACTCATGAATTTATAATACAACAGTCGAAAAAAAATGAAGCAGCTGTAGCACAAGCGTCATCCACATCCGCTGCTGGCTCTGAGGACTTAGCGTACTTTGCTAAGAAAGACTTTAACAAGTTCAAGATGAAGAAGTCCTATCATAACCAAGAAAGGTCAACTCCAGCAACACCAACAAAGGAGGTTTCTGCAACCTCAGGATCACAGCCTGCCGATCTAAAGATCAGCGAGCTAGAAGAACAAATGAAAAAGCTTCAGAAGTTGCTGATGGAGGCTAAGACCGAGAAGGAAACCAAGGAAACTCAGCCGTCATCCTCATTCGCTCGCTCAACAGAGCGAAAGATTAGAACTTGCTTTGAGTGTGGATCTCCTGATCACTTGAAGCATGATTGTCCGGAAGTAAGCAAAGAAGAGAGAGAGCGTTTAAAGCAAAGGTTTGAAAGACGTGCTGTTAAAGCAGTCAAAAGGGCGCTCTTGACAATAACAGAAGCTCAGGATATTCCTGAAAATGATGAGGAGTACTATCTCTCTTCTGAGGAAGACGATGAGGAGGCCATGCTCGTTCTGATGGCAAATATTTTGGATGATCTATTTGCTGATGCAGATGAGAACCAGGATGCTGAAACAGCTCTAGCAGTCGATGACAACGAGGTAATCTCAGTAAGCATTCCTAGTTTTGCAACTATAGATGAGTCAGAGGAATTCACCTTAGATTCTGAGGAAGACTATCTCACGAAGATAAGTGTAGAATTCTCAAAAATGTATGAGATTAAAAATGCAATCGTTGGGGAGAACGCATCGCTAAAACTCAAAATTACAAATTTGACCGAGGAAGTCGAAAGACTGAGGTCTGAGAGTGAGGGTTTTTCAAAGCTTAAAGTAGAGTTCTCCGAATTGTTGAAAATTTTTCATAATCTTGAAAAGGAGAACCTTACTTTGAAAATCAACCCCAAGAAAAATGCATTTGTAGCTATACATCCAGCAGGGCAGTACTCAATGCCATTGTAAGCCAACAGAGAAATCATAAAGATCGCTCTGGTTTGGGCCATGGATACTCTAATAGAGCAACTACTTCCAAGGAGAAACAAATTCTATTTGTTTCTGCTGGAACGATAAATGCTGAAAAAGGGAAAGGAATTGACACTGCTGAATCATCCAATGCTAAGCCAAGTGCTGAGCAAAGAACTACGGCTGTAGGATATCAGCAGAGGTCTCCCACAGAAACTGCTGGGTATTCATCTGCTAGACCTCAGCAGAGATCTAAGTCAGATTCTGCTAAACATGTAACCCATGGACCTCAGCAGAGGAATTCAAGGTTAAATGCTATGCATGAATCCGCTAAGTCTCAGCAGAGGAATAATAGAACAAATACTAAGTATGTGTCTGCTGGACCTCAGCGAAATCCAAGAACGTATACTAAACCGTATTCAGCAAGACAACGGTATGCTGAGCATTATGTCCCAAATGCAAGGACAACTAAACCTACTTTTTCTCACAGAGACCAATATCTCTACAATGCTGAAAAGCCAGTATATCGAGAAAACACGTTACATAGGAGGAACACCTATGTAAGACCTGAGCCCAATCCATTCATATTTCCAAGGGCAAGGAAAGTCAATCACACCACTGCACCAAAATATAAACATGTTAAGCCAAAGGTTGAAGAAATGGTAAACGGTGGAATCAGGAAGAAATTCCCGAAAGTCACTAAGATGTGGGTTCCAAAAGGAACTATGATCATCGCTGATCCTGCAGGACCCGACAATAAACGGGTACCTAAATCAACCTAATTATTTGTGTTGCGGGAACAGGATCCAAAAGCTCATATTACTTCAAGTATATCAAATGAGTGGATCCTTGATAGCGGATGCTCAACGCACATGACAGGAAATGAGGAGTTGTTCTCAGACTTGCAGAAATTTCTTTTTAGTTCAAAAGTCAAGTTTGGAGATAACAGTGAAGGCAAAGTTGTGGGTAGAGGATGCATAGAGAGCAATGGATTGAGAATAGTTAACGTAGCTCTAGTCTCCAACCTCAAACACAATCTGCTAAATATTAGTCAACTTTGTGAGAATGGATATACTGTCTCATTTGTCAATCCAAGTTGTACTATTCCTGACAATGTTATAGGGGAAGTAAACTTTGAGGCATCCGAAAGAGTGGCCTATATGTTGTCAACTGGGAAAGTGGTCAGCAACACTCTTGCTTCCTGACCCTGAACAAAGAGGAAACAACATGGCTATGGCATAAGATTTTCAATCATTTAAATTTAAAAACTATTAATTACCTTGCCAAAAATAAGCTTGTTGTAGGTCTGGCCAGTGAGACATTTCGCAAAGAAGGTATATGCAAAGCATGTCAACAAGGGAAGAAGACCAAATCATCTTTTAAGACGAATCCTGAGAAAGGAACATCACACAAGATTCTAGAATTACTTCATATGGATCTCTTCGGTCCCGTCACTCAACCCACTGTAAGTAAATGTCTATATACACTTGTGGTGGTTGATGATTTTTCCAGGTATACATGGGTACGACTTTTAAAGACCAAGGATGAGGTGAAACTTATCCTACCGGAGCTAATTCTCAAGGAGCTGAATAATAAAGAAGTTACTGTAAAGAGAATTCGCTCTGACAATGGAACAGAGTTCTGTAATGGAGTACTGATGGATTTCTGTGCTGAAGCTGGAATATCACACGAAAGATCTACAGCCAGAACTCCTCAGCAGAATGGATTAGTAGAAAGAAGGAATCGGACGCTGAAGGAAGCCGTTCGTTCGATGTTAGCTGATTCCAAACTACCTGCCAAGTACTGGGGGAAGCAGTCATGACGGCTTGTTATACACAGAATAGGAGTGCTATCACTAGCAGATTCAACAAAACTCCCTACGAAGTGTACAACGGTCGTAAGCCCTCTATAACTCATCTTCGTGCATTCGTTTCTACATGTTATATTCACAATAACGGAAAATCTAAACTCAATACTTTCTCACCTAAGTCAGATGAGGGTGTACTTCTTGGTTATGGACACCCCACTCATAAAGGTAGTATTAAATAAGACCACTGGTATTGTGAAAATAACATGAAATGTTATTTTTGATGAGTCTACTTTAGTGCGCAGAGAAAACAAAAGAAAAGAGGATAGCAATCATGAGACTGATGACGTCAATGATCAAACTTTTTTAAATTCTTTCGAGAATATGCGTGTTGATCCGACTAAGTCTATGAATGACTGCAATCCGAACCAGACGCACTCAGCAGGGGACCAAACTGCTGATCAGGCCAGTGATGCTAGTGATCATGCTGAGGCCACACCTACTAACATACTTGTGGAATCAGACATTCTAGAGATGCTTAATGATGAAGAAGAGGAGACAGCAAGGGATATTCCCTTTGGGGAAGGCATAGCTGCTCATGAAGATCTTGGCAGAGGCGCTGCTGAGATTCCAGTTGCTGAAAGAGTTGCTGAAGAGGATCCCGTCCTAGGAAATCCTGCAGCAGACATTCCGGTTGAAGTCAATCCAGATGCTGAGCACCAGGAGGGTGCTATGGCGAACAATGTACAAGACAATGGTCACACAGGGGAAGGAAATGTGGCCAGACCAATCAGACCAACATGGTTGCGCGCCCATCATCTTGAAGATGTCATAGGAGATGTCAATGACCCTATCCTGACAAGACAAAGAAATGCTATGTTGGCTTGTTATATCTCCAGCGAAGAACCCAAAAAGATCGAAGAAGCACTGCTAGATCCGGATTGGGTGAACGCTATGCATGAAGAGCTTGCTGAATTCACTCGAAACACTGTGTGGGAACTGGTAGACAGACCAGAACATCAAAGTGTTATAGGCACTAAATGGGTTGTTCAAAAACAAGAAGGATGAGTCAGGCTTAGTCGTCAGAAATAAGGCGCGTCTCGTAGCTAAAGGCTATAGGCAATGCGAAGGGATAGACTATGACGAGACATTTGCTCCGGTAGCCAGGCTTGAGGCAATTCGCTTATTTCTCGCGTATGCTGCTTATCATGAGTTCGATGTGATGCAAATGGACGTAAAAAGTGCCTTTTTAAACATTTAGCTCAAGGAGGAAGTCTATGTTGAGAAACCACCAGGCTTCGAACATGGTAATCAAGTGTACAGGCTCAAGAAAGCTCTTTATGGATTGAAGCAAGCGTCGAGAGCTTGGTATGGAACACTATCCAAGTTCCTGCTGAAAAATGGCTTTCAGAAAGGGAGGATTGATCAGACTCTCATTAGCATTGAAGATGAAGGAAGTATCTTGCTGGTGCAAATATACGTCGATGATATTATTTTTGGCTCAAAGAATCAAGGTTTATGTGATAAATTTTCAGAGCTCATGACCAGCAATTTCCAGATGAGTATGATGGGAAAGATGTCTTATTTTCTCGGGTTGCAAGTTCAACAATCCAGCAAAGGAATTTTCATGCATCAGAAGAAGTATACTCGCGATTTGATTGCAAAATATTGCCCTGAAAAGATGAAGAGTCTGAGGATTCCGATAAGTACAACGTGTATATCTGCACTTGAGAAAGAAGGAGATGATGTGAATCCTACTCTTTACAGAGGAATTATAGGTTCACTGTTGTATCTCACCGCCAGCAGACCTGATATATCTTATGCCGTCGGATTGTGTGCTAGATATCAGGTAAATCCTAAGAAAACACATCTAGACACTGCTAAGCCGATTGTACGTTACATGAAGTGCACAGAAAGTTTGGGAATTTGGTATCCAAGAGCAGACAGTCTTGATCTAAGTGGATATTCGGATTCAGACTTTGGAGGCTGCAAGATCGACAGGAAGAGCACGAGCAGTACATGTCAATTTCTTGGACATAAGCTCATTAGTTGGTTCAGCAAGAAGCAGCACTCTGTGGCCACTTCCACTACTGAAGCAGAGTATGTGGCGGCCGCTAGCTGTTGTTCACAAATTCTCTGGATAAGGCAACCGTTACAAGATTATGGGATTTCTCCTGAATGTGTGCCTATCTATTGTGACAACAATAGTGCAATAAGCATTACTAAAAATCTTGTGCATCATTCTAGAACCAAACATATCGATATTCGTCACCACTTTATTTGTGATCATCAAGAAAAGAAGGACATTGATATCAAATATATTTGCACGGATGATCAAGTGGCTGATATATTCACAAAGCCTCTTCCTGAGACCAGATTTAAAGAACTATGCATAAAGCTGGGCCTCATGGAGTTGGATGAGACCATGAATGAATGAAATGCTAATTTCATGTGTGTCGGATTTCTTAGCCTTCTTGAAGATGCTATGAAAGGTACTTGGATGCTGACCCTATGTGCTGAAGGAAGCTATGTGCTTAATTACAACATTCTCTACTATGCTGATTGCAAATTTGGAGTGAAGAACTGCTGAATATTCTTAGCATCGTTCAGATCTTATATCATATTGGAGGCATATTATGGAGAATATTATCAAAGCAGTAATGTTGACTTGGAATTATGATATGTATGATATTGATGAAGGCAAGATCAAAGCAGAAAATACGACTTGATTTCATTCAACAAAAACTACAAATTCTGGAGAAGGAGTACAGACAAAAACTTCAAAAATACATATTAATTTGTGGAAAAGAAATACATATTAATTTGTGGAAAAGCGATAGGGGTAGAAATCAGTGTTGCGGAGAGTGGATGATCCTTCTGCTAGCTCAGGGAAAGACTGCTCCAGCAGCCAGCTGAGCTGCATGCCGTATAGCAGAGGAATGGAAGGATAGATCTGAATGCAATCTTGGACGGACTCAAAAATCATGCCCGCCCAATTGGCCTTGTTCTCCTCATCATCCATGGCAAGCATGACTTGCCAGATCTCCTTGGTCAGGAGGAAGTCATCCGGATTCTCACCTAGCAACATGTGGTTGGCAACATGGAATAAGTCTATGTATGGAGACTGAAGATTCATTGCCGAAGGATTCGAAGAGAAGCCAAACACTGGAAACTGACGCCACTTTCGCCAGGTTATCCATTCCGGAGCCACTGCTTTTGCCTTGTAGAAAAGGACAGGGAAGCGACCCCTAGGAAGTCCGAAGTCCCTTGAAAAGGACTGTGCACTCCACCGCACCAACTTTCCCCTGAAGGATCCATAAATTGCATCCTTCTCCACCTTGCAATCTTTGAGGAACTCCCGAAGGAGATCCCCATGGTAGTGTTGAGGGGTGGTGGTAACGAACTACTTTAGACCGGTGTTGGTAATCTTTGACATCACCAAGTTGGCATCGGAGGGCGTATCATGATAAAAAGCGCGGAGGGCTGCTTCCTTAAGGATTTGGTTATGAGTGATGTCGAGCATATCACTTGGGGATTCCATCAGAGATAAAGGTTATTTTTTTTGGAAGAAGAGTTGTGATGTCGAAGATAATTGGAAGTAACCCTTTTATAGAAGGGAAAACGCTCCCACAATTTATGACTACGTCTTGGAAACCGAATTATCGCCAGATAATGAAGCGTTATGACTGCATGGAGAGTCAAATCGCTTCAGCAGTGATGTTTGGAGGTCAGATCAATGTATGGCTCGAGGAGATTGTATTACGATTCAATTTCCTAAATCTTGGCATATGCTATCATGACATCAACGTGAAGGGTGCTTTATACTCATTTATTCGAATATACTAAGTCATCGCTTCGTATGCCACGTCATGTTTGAAGGGCAAGAATTTTTGGCCAAATTTGTGTTTAAGATCTGTGTGATTTGAAAGGCAATTAACATGCCTAGAAAGCTAAATCACATTAGAGATTGCCACGTCTGAATACCCGAGTGCTTCTTGGAGAAAATGAAGAGACGCGACAGGACATGTGTATTCAGAATCGTTGATTTAAATCATAACTGGCAGAGGGAATCCCAACAGTTGGATCTTCTAGTTTATCCACTTAGCAAATTTCTGAAGTTGCTGAGCGTAGCAAAATTTTGAAGATGCTGAGCATATCGGTTCTTTGTGAAGAATATTTCATCTAAGTGCTGAGCACACCTCGGAAGATGGCACGTTGTGGGGGTATAGGACGTATGGTTCTGTATACTGGTGCCAAGTATTGACTATTATTTATAGTCAAAAAGGTCGTGGGTTAAGCAGACTTGCTAAGGAAGAAGCATTTAATGCATACAGTCAGAAGGAACGAATGAAGAAGAGACACGTCATCAAAGACAAGATAGAGGAATGTTGGTTTTCGCACCATACGTCAAACACGCCCAGCCGTCGAACAATTAAGGGGAACCAATCCTATTCGTCCGATCCTTTCAGAGATCTTTATCTCTCTCAAAATCGTCCCTTTCAAAAATTTGAGTCCCTAAATCCACAAAAATCCTTTACACTTCGTTTCTCAACTTCTCCAAAAAATCCCTTATTCACTCAAACTTATAATCAATGGCATCAAATCTCAACTCTCCAAAAACTCTAAACCTAGAATCCAACCATCCTGAATCGCCTCACGCTATAAACCCAGAAGATTTCATTTCTTCATCCCCACTACAACCACCCACATTCATTTATCCGCCGATTGATGGTTCTCCGCTGCATGTTCGACATGCACCCAATTTCACTAGTATAATGAGGAAAGAGGATATCGACGAGTCAATTCCATATAGCAAACTTGTTGTTTTGGCCCAGAAAAAGGAGTTATCAGGGCATACAAGGGAGCAAAGGCGTCTGGCGCAAATTATGAAGGACAGAATCCTATATATGCCTCTCGCCGCCAAACACATTCCAATGTGGATTTTGGACCTATTTGACTCCGAATTATTGGTAAAGTACCGTTCTGCCGAGCCTGATCGCTTTTACCCCCATATGGTTTCGGAATTTTATGTTGGGGCGGTTATGAACGCTGATCAGAAATCATTCAAAACTAGCATATATGGAAATATTGTGGAAGTTAGTGCCGATTTACTTTCAAGAACGTTTGGGCTTCGAAATTATGGAGCCAAGATATCTCAATACAAGATCAATGATCTTACTGAGATGGAGAGACGCTGGCATCTATGGAAGAAACCAGGGGAATTAAGAGACAAGAAAGGGCAGGTGATTACTTTCAAGGTTGCTACACCGATCAATACTCTGTCTGATGAGTACAAGCTCCTTGCGGAGATAGTAATCAAGATGCTTCAATGTGATGCTGGTTCCTACTCCGAACTCTCTGCCAAGAAGTATTCTGTTATGATGGCATTGAACGACAATATTAAGGGTAATTGGGCAGAATTCTTCATTGAGCGCTGGGCTGAACATGCTCGGAAGAATGACCACATGGCAGTAGACGGAACGTTCTCTTCGAACTTGAATTTTGGGCTGAAGATCAGTAAATATTTAGAAATGATGTTCACTAATTCAGGAGTGGATCGAGGTGTAAGTCTACTTGCTACAGACTACATTCCAGCAACTAGAAAAGAGCCTAAGCAAGGAAACTTTAGAAATCCTCAGAAGATGACCGGGAAGTCAAATGTGGACGAGCACAAGCCCACATCCCCTGAAGAACCCGATCCTGCTACCACTTCATTTCAAGTATTACAATCAGCTATTCCGATGTCTGCTGAAGTAATTGATCTACTACAGACGAATGCTGAGACAGAACACTGCTTCAAGAATCTTGAGGAGATTGAGAAATTGGGCAACTTACCAGCTGACCAAATAAATGAGATCATGACTGCAAAGGAGGCAGAACGACCTCCACTCATTCTCGGGGCTATGGCGAAGAAAGCAGAAGAAGATCTAGCATCGCCTCTCCTGCGAAGAAAGCAAAGAAGAAGACAAGGAGAAAGTTAGTTTTACTTTCAGAGAAAGAAGAATTAAAGAAAGCAGAAGCAGCGAAGAAGGCTGCTGAAGCCACTGCAAAGAAAGTCACTGACGTCGCAGCAGAAAAGATGTCTACTGAAGGCACAACAGAGGAAGCTGCTGAAATCGATCCAGATTACATTCCTCTATCATCCAGATGCCTAGAAGAGCACGTTCAGGGAGTAAGAAAAACTAAGAGACAGTGCGAAGCTCAAAGGAGAGAGCTTGAGAAGAAAGAAAATCAGAAGTTCATTGCTGAGATGACGTTCGAAGGAAGAGACAGAAATTTTGAAAGAATACCGAGCAAAGAAGGTTGCTCAACTACTTGAAGGGGCATTCATAGAAGAAAATGCCGCCAAGAAAGGGAAAGGTATCAAATATGGAAGAATCACCATCTCCATACCATTTGTGGATAATGAAGGAGCCATAATCTCTGAACAAAACGCTATGTCAGATGAAGAGCTTGATACAGCTCTCCACGAAGGCAGATTCACTGAGGTAAAGTCAATTGTGGACTTAGAGAGCAGTTGTGATGAAGAACATCTCGTTCGTGGATCATCCAGCCGACTTCCAGGGAATCCAGATGCAGGACCTTCTAGAATTGAAAGAATTGACGAAGAAGGAAGTGGTGCCAGAGAGGAATCTGCTGAGCAGATTGAACACATGGAGTATGGTTCATCTGCTGAGCATGAAGTCTGCCAATCACAGATTGCTGAGCAAGAAATACGATCCCCACGGACTGCTATTGAGGAATCGTCTGCTAGATGTGAGGAAATAATTCCTGATGAAAATCCTCACACAAAAATTCATCCTAATATCGATCTTGATGAAGAGTCCACAGGCGTATATGATGCAAAATCACTAAGGATAATCTCCTCAGAAGACGGGGATCCGCTTCAATTATCATTCATGAGGAGTAACGCAAACTCTGCGTTTGATTTGCTGGGGCAAGAAATTGAAAAATTCGTGATTCTGATGATTGAGAAGGATGTCAAAGAAATCTTTGTTGGAGTATTGGAGGAAGATTCTTCTGATGGAAAGACATTGGGAGAAGAATTCAGACGATGGAAGACGTATGACTACATTTCCCGCGAACTTGGTATGGAAGAAAGAGAGATAATGATGGCATGGAAGGGGTTGAATTTCTTGAAGCATGAGGAATTATGGGCAAAGAAATTGATGGATCAATCTCCTTGCACCAAGCAATACTCTGATAAGGCTATCATTGAAAGACTCCAGACAATCAAATCTCACCGAAGATCATCTTCTCCTCGTTCCTTGCCAATGTCAACATTTGCCCCCGACGGATTATCTGATGGGCACATACAATTCTCAAGGCGTCAAGCCAAAGCCGCTGCTGAATACAAGAAATGCTAAGCAGAACTCATGAAGTTCGAGGAATCAAAGCTTCAAGCTCGGTTGGCTGCGATTCAAGAGGCAGAAGAGCGCAATGCTCAAAGGTATGAGATTGTCACATATCGGAACAGAGAGGAGGAATTGCAAGCCTACTTGTTGGCACTCTTTCTAGCAGAAGCAAAGAAACTCGAGGAAGCTGAAAACGCTGCTGCTGAAGCAGAGTTTCTGAAAGGAATCGAGGAGGCAGTATACCTGCTAGCAACTACTGATCGAAGAGATACTGCTGACACCGGGAGCAAAGAAGTAGTCATGAAGGAAATCTCCACTTCCATTGCTACGAGTCAAACAGTCATTGTTCCCACTACTTCATCCTTCTTTGCTACTCCAGTCAGCACGCTCCATCTTCCAACATATCTAGACTCTGCATTTCAATTTGTCGTTCAAAGTGTTGTATCTACTATATCTGAGAGAATGGTGATCGAAGCCTCAAACATAAGGAGGGAAATTGCGGTAGTCCAGTCCAATGTAGATACCGTAATGGCCAGGGTGAACTCAGTCGAGTCCGAAATTTCTTCTGTCAAGGACTCTGTGCAAGAAGTAAAGACAAACGTAGCAGAGCATAAGCAGCAAGTGGACAACAAGGTAAATTCCTTTTCCTCCAGATTTTTGGATGCAATCAAAGAGGGGGAAGCAAGAAGGGCTACTGAGGCTATTGAGAGGATGAAAGTAAAGGAAGCTAGAGCCGCTGCAAAAGAAGAACAGAGAAGAGTTCTTGAAGAATTAAAACAAAAAGAGGCTGAACTAAAACAGAAGGAAATAGAAGTGAAAATCAAGATGCTCGAAGAAAAGAACGAGAGATTGGCCAAGGATCTTGAAACAGGGGCTGCTGAACGTGCATCTGCTAAGGAACTTTTGGACAAATTCGTGGAGCTGGCCTCAAGAAAATTCGATGAATTTGACAAGATGAAGAAGCCTGCTTCAGACTCCTGATCTCATTATTACCCTATGGTAATTTTTTTTTGCTCTATCTCCGTCTATCATTTTCATTGTATCTGTAATGAACTCATCATATGAATGAAAATTGATCAGACTGAGACAACCTCTCATTGTCAATCTTTGATTTTCACCGTGTGTCTTAGTTGATATACACTATCTGTGTACTCAACATATCTGAAAAAAAATTGGATTGAGATTGAGAAAGTAAATGTCTGCTAATCTTACTTGGGTCCTAGAATTTCTAGCATATTACCTTTGCAGCATTTACTTATGCGTTTAATCGAGAAATATTTCCCAACATTTGTTGAGGGGGAATTTCATTTTTTTGTTGCTTGAACTAAGGTAGATAAACTCTGTGTTAGATTGCTAGGATAGCTTAGTATTTTGTAAACACAGACATTCTTCCTCTTAGCTTCAGCAAATGATAGTAAACTTTGATCGCACCAAAAAGGGGAAAATTGTTGGGAAATTATTCAGAAAATCTCACTTAGGATTTAATTGTAAAAGGTTTTGTTGAATCAAACCTTAGAATTTGGTCGATCATTTGCTGAACTCTAGATAGTCTAGCATATCATGTAATGTCCTGTATAGGTTATATATTGAGTTGTAACAGTTTAGCCTGCTAGAAGATTTCGCAGCAGACATCGAAGGACGGTGTTTGCTAGAATACATGCGCTAGCAGAATGCTAAGGCTTTAGCATTTTCTAACGCTCAGCAAACGTAGAAAAATGCTAGCAGAACAGACGTCAAAGGATCAAGTGTCCGCTGAAGCGATCAGCAAACCAAGACACGATAGCAGATCGCTAAAGAAGGTCAATAGCAGAGCAAAAATGTCAAAGGCTAAAGCTATACTGCCGTTCTGACAAAAAGCACACACAAGGACAAGACTTTCCCAAAGTAGCTCGGAAAGTACAGATCAATACCATAAAGTAACTGTTCAAGTCTTATCACTCTCGGACAAAAGAGACGTTGTGTCTAACGGATATGGAGATTCAAGATTTGAATCTCCACCTATAAAAGGAAGGTCCAAAAGAGAGAATTGGTTACTACTACGACGACTACTACTACTTCTTTAATCACTACAGACATTCGCAAACATTCAAGTGAGAGATTCCTTTGACAAAGCGAACAAAGTAAAACAGTAGTCAGTTGAGAGCCGTGATAAAGAGTATTCAAAGCTCTCAACAACTTGAAGTGTCGCTCATTGATTTACTGACACTCCGTTGAAGAGATTCTTGAGTGCAATCAAGAATCTTCAATCATTGGGATATCTTTTCTTTTCAGAAAGAATCCAACAGTCAAACACCTGAAAAGGTCTACACTAAGACGGGCATTTAGCCGTATTCAAAGGAAAGTAAGGAAGTGACTATAAAACTTCCAAAGTAGGAAAGGCAGGTGTTTCAAAGGTGTGCCCTTGGCTCAGCCAAACCAACATCTGAGGAGTCCAGGTTAACGGAGGATAGTTGTCAAGTAGCCAGGCCGAAAGCTCACTGCCTACTTAACTGTAAAAGGCGAATCTTTGTAATCTGTATACTTACTAAGTAAATTCTTAGTGTATCGGCTAAGGAGTGGACGTAGATCTTTTTGGATCGAACCACTATAAATACTGTGTTCTTTTACTGTTTCATTGCACACACGACTTGAAACCTAGCAATCATATTGCTAGTGTATAACTGTGAAGAAACTCTAATCTATCTCTGAGCTTAACTAATCTTGAAAGAAAAACATAAAGTGTAAGTGATGATTATTTATTCTGCTGCATTTCGTGTTTCCATCTAAACACGATGACTCTGATATTTGAGGACCAACAAAGGCTCACTACCTTTCAGACTTGGCGTTCATCTTTCTAAGGATCAGTGTCCCGTGACACAAGAAGAGAAAGATGAAATTGGTAAAGTTTTATATGCTTCTACAATCGAAAGTCTCATTTATGTTATGCTATGTATGAGACTAGATATCTGTTTTGTTGTTGGCATGGTAGCAAGATATTAGTCTATCCTTGGACAGGCGCACTGGACTACACTAATGCACATTCTCAAATTTCTTTAAAAAGGACAAGAGTCTAATGTTTTGTTTTTTAGTGTGAGAATGTATCCCTGTGGGTTTTAAAAATTAAGATTTGCAGGCTAATCAGGATGGAAAAAATCTCCCTCTGGATATGTGTTTACCTTAAGACGAGGAGTCATAATATGGAGGAGTGCAAAAAAGAAATGCATTGCGGACTCCACCATGGAAAATGAGTATATTACAGCTTCAGAAGTTTCAAAAGAAGTAGTATGGCTCTGTAACATCCTGTTGGAGTTGGACCTTGAAGGATTTATATACTGAAAGCATTATGATTGGTATATTATGTACAAGGTCGATTGGTTAATATACTGGGAATCATAAATGTTGTATGTTCATCTCCTGTCTGAATTAACAAATATGTGTCGCAAACGCAATTATCCTCTTATCTCGTCGATAGGGAGATCATACGGTGTGTAAAAGATCACGGAAGATCGTATGGATCATTTGACCTAGCGAGATATAAATGGTTATCACAGCTGAGACAGTTCCAGGATAAACTGTCAGTGTAGGCTACAGCATACACCGTAATAAGCATCTTATCTTGGATGGCTTGGTATGCTGATGTGGGGCACACATTGATAAGGACCTAAGTCGAGATTGATTCTTTTATCTGACATTAAAAGAATCTAGATCTCTATCACTTGATCATCATAGGCCTATATGAAGGTACATAAGTATATGCAGATTGTATATTACTTTGAGTTGTAGTGAAAGGCTCTAGTTGAGCTTGTATATCTGTATCTTGGGTAATAGCAGTTTGTGTATGACTGTCTGGTACTGGAACTAGGTGACCACATCCAGTATAGGATGGTGACATTCCCTGAACAACTCAAAAGGTTCGTTATGCTAAAGTCCTGCAGGCTGATTAAGTTCAAGCATAAGTGAAAAGGTTTGAGTGGATTGATTCAGGAATATAAGATGTTAATTAATTAAATAGCTTGTTAGAGCTTAAAATAATTAACGAATGTCTGTAACCTTAAATGTGGGGATATACCAAGCCCATGCAACCCGTACCTTAAAACGTGGTAGCAAATAGGTAGGACAGTATTGATTCTCTGCTAGAATGAATCAATATTAATTAATTAATTATATTCTAGGTTGAATATGGGAATTAATTAATTGATAGGCCTCATTGGCTATTTGCATTCTGGTCCCTGGTCTGGCCCATGAAACTCAAGCCCAATAGAAGTCCAGTATTTTCCTATAAATAGGCCTCAGTTCTTCAGATCTCAACACACCACAAGATCATAAGTTGCACACAACAAACCATGTTTTGGGAGCTGTGGTGATCGACTAGATCTAAGAAACGAGGAGGAAATTCTGCTTCTCAACCGGGCAAGAAATCTGAAGAAATCTTCACCAGATATTCAGATTGAGTTGAGATATAGATCAGAAGATCAGATCAGGAGGATTTTTCTTCTCTCTCTCTCTCTCCGTGTTTTCAAAAATAATTGTTTTATTTTCATAAGATTTATTTCCTCAATCTGTTAAGAATTAAATCTTTGTGCGTGGGAAAGATCAAGAGGAGTATACGCGCACTCGTTCTTCAAGGTTTCGCAATCCAGGTATTCCGCATAAACCCCCTTATGCATATTCAATAGGAGCATGCTAGGATTAATCATAGGCATAGCAATTTATTTTTGATATTCCAATTAACGATCAAGGCAAACGAACTTCGTGATTCAGTTCATGAATCCCTTCAATTGGTATCACAGCCAGGTTCAATTAATTGGCTCCATCAGAAAAATAATATTGCCTATGAGATCTGCATGATAATTATTATTGAATGATTGAATGGGTTTTGGATTGTATGTTTGATAACTGCAGTTTAGCGGTTAAGCAAATAAATTTATAATCACACCCTAAGGTGGTCGATCCCACAGGGAATGTGCAACGATAAATCC
>JAPKLW010000868.1:75552-107247 GCA_026898455.1 Plectranthus barbatus
TTCCTCTCCCGAACTCCGATTGACCCGATTCCAGTTGCGTTGGAAAGGTAATTCAAAGATCTTTCCATACATGTGCTCCATTAGCTCAGATTCCATCTGTGGAAGAAGTCGTGACTGTTCCATTGAACATCATCTGCTTTCGGTACGGATTTCCAATGATTTTGGCCTAAAACCTGCAAAATTCACCCATCAAAGGCATAACACCCTCTAAAGTAGACTCATGCACAAAAATAAGTAAAAACATAACATAAAACACTTGAAACAATGGAGAAAAATATAGATAAGTGAGTATAATTATGAGCTTATCAACGTCGGCAGGCAGTGTGCCTCCCTCCTTCGATCGACGTCGGCAGGCAGGAGCAGGTGGTGGCAACGGTGGCTCGGTTGGCTAGCAACGCGCGCTGGGGCGGTTTCGGAGCTGGGCGTGCAGCCGGAATGCAAAAAAACCCTAGGATTTTTTGCGTGGTTCGTACGAGCCCTAATTCCATTCTTGCGCGATTCCGGTGAGTCATGGAGGCCGACGGTGGAGAAGAAAGGTGAACGGTGGTTCGGGCGACGATCGGGGCAAACCAGGGCGGTGGCATGCGAAATGGGCAACGGCCGGAGGAGGCAGCATCACGGGCTGCAACCATACGTGCATGGCTGTTGCGCATGCCAGGAGCCCTCACGGCGGCGGTGGTTTGCCGGTGGTGGCTCGTCGGGCCAAATTCTCGCGGGCTATTGGGCTTGCAATGTGTGCCTAGGCCTGCGATTTGGTTAACTGGCCCAGTTGTCCAATTTTCTGATGGATCAAATCTTGGAGGCCCAGATTCAGAAAATTAATTCAGATCACAGTCCAAGTAGTGGGAGCCCAGTCGAAGATCTGTATAATTAATTTCAACTTGTAATAGTTAGAATTAATTTTATTTTGTATCATGGGACCACGAGGACATTTTTTTTATTTATTTTATTCTCTGTCTTCGCATGATATATGTGTTTAATTTAATTGCGCAGCATATAAGCATGTTGTAGATAATAGGAGCACGTTTACTGCTTTTATTTACAGCTTTAAAGCATGCTATGTGATTTATTTTGTGTAATTAATTATAACTATAAACTCGGGGTTCATGCAATGCATGATAGAATTTTAGCAATGTTATAATTATGGCTACATAAAATAAATTGTGCAATTGAACTTTATGAACTAAAAAATTACTAAGCTCATAATTTAATAAGACCTCCACAAAGTGATCCTTTATTGGAAGTGGGTAATTTATTAGGTAAACGTCCACATGTGTAGCTACTTAATTTATTATTCATAAGTTCTAATAGATAGGATTTCTTAAAACGATCATTTATTTCATGCGAAAAGTGGGAGTTCACGCGTAAATGTCTACATGTGTAGCTTGCGTATTGAGTTTTCATAAGTTCTCTAGGGATTGAATTAAATGAGATAGCCTTATTATAGGGATCGGGTGTGTTCTAGTAGATCCTTATATGGGAGGGTTGGTTTTGGTGGTGAGCTAGCTTAGATGTTATCCAGAGTATAACTCATTTGTGATGTCCCTGCTCAGTAGGATAATATGGTCTTAAGTTAGTCTCCAATTATTAGTTCCATTTGTCTAAGGAACCCGAGCATGGATTGAAATTAAAGGACTGGAATTGAAAGATGCAGTCTGGTTAAGTTTTTTGTTGTAAACGTCCACATGTGTGGCTTGCAATAGTAATACTTAGGCAAATTGGAGGAAACATTAATATTGTTTTATCATAAGGCTTCAATATTTAATTGTTTCAATAAATTGCGACTATGTTTGAATTTCTGCTTTAATTTATTGTTTTCAGGCATGTCTATTGCTCACGTTGTCAACCTCTTAATAACAAACCCTTTAACTGGTCCGAATTTTCCTGAGTGGAAGTTATGCTTCATGGAAATACTCGGCACTGCAAAACATGCCCATATACTTTACATGGACCCTCTAACTCCCACGTATTGGAACTGTACTGGTTATGAGCGAGTGTTCTATGACAGATGGGTAGCTTCTGATGAGTTTGCCGCAGACTCATCATGAAGAGTCTGTCTAGAGAATTAAAGCTCAAGTACAAAAAATTCTGAACTGCTATTGAGATATGGAGGGACCTTGTGAAAGTTTATGGGAAAGTGAGACGAACTGTCAGTTATAATCTTGTGGAGGACCTGGTCTGCGAGAGGATGACTGATTGGAGTTCGTTGCTTCTGCACTTTTTCAGTATGATGAGAATTATGAGAAAGTACAGAAAGAGAGGTGGACAAGTCAGTAAGCGGGCAGAAATAAAAATTGTCCTGCAATCTCTGTCTGATTCTTATAATGATTTCATCAAGTCCCTCGGTACCAAGCGCGAGTTTACTCGTCCTGAGTTACTCTTAGCCCTGATACGAGAGGAATCTGACTTTAGGGCATTGGAATTTGCTCCAACTTTGTCAGCTTTTGACAAGACAGTTGCTGAAGCAAAGGAAATGCTTAAAAGGTTAGATGAAGCTGATTTAGCAGAAGATGTCATCAGGCCATGCAAATGCAAGCAAAGTGAAGTAGATTGTCTAGTGCTCGGCACAAGTAGACAAGGTACGTCATGTGCATTTATAACGGAAACATGTTTAGAATTGGTTTCTACCCATTCTTGGGTAGTGGATACTGTAGCTACTGATCATGTTTGTTATACTTTGCAGGGGTTCAGGCCGACAAGGCAGCTGAAGCATGACGAGATTACCATCTCAATGGGCAGCGGAGAGCGAGTCTCAGCAGTAGCCATTGGAGATTTTACTTTATGCTTTGAAAATAATGTTTTGATTTTGAGAGATGTTTTATATGTGTCGGTTTTTTGGCGGAACTTAATTTCAGTTTCCAAGTTATTTCGTGATGGATATTCAGTTATTTTTTATTTTGGAGTTTCAATCATTGGTAATAACGGTGTTATCTGTTATGGCAAACTGATTGACTCTCTCTATATCATTGATTGTATGCATAAATCTTCCGTGAATGTTGCAAACTCATCCAATAATAATAATCATTTAAAGAGAAAGTTTTCTTCCGATGAGGATCAAACATATCTCTGGCACTTGAGACTAGGTCACATCAATCTAAAGAGGATTAAAAGATTGGCATGCGATGGGCTCTTGGATTCTTTTAAAGTGGTACCGCATCAAATCTGTGAGTCATATATAGAGGGAAAGATGACGACCAGGCCTTTTAAGGCAAGTCAGTCTCGAGCAGAGAATGTGTTGGAATTGATCCACTCTGACTTATGTGGACCAATGTTCACGCAAGCTCGTGGAGGTTATGAGTACTTCGCCACATTAATTGACGATTACTCAAGATTCGGATATGTCTATTTGCTTCGCCATAAGTCTGAATGCTTTGAGAAATTCAAAGAATTTAGGAATAAGGTAGAAAAGAAGCTAGGGAAGACTATCAAGACACTACGATCAGATCGTGGTGGTGAATACGTCAGTAACGAGTTCTTGCAGTACTTATCATATAATAGGATTACATCCCAATGGACTGCACCAGGAACCCCTCAACAAAATGGTGTAGTGGAACGAAGAAATATAACTCTCTTGGAAATGGTCAGGTTGATGATGAGTTATGCAAGCTTGCCTATTTCATTTTGGTGATATGCTTTGGAGACAGCGGCCTACTTGCTTAACCTGGTACCTTCTGAATCAGTTCCTAAAACACCTCTGGAACTCTGGTATGGGCGAAAGCCAAGTTTGAACAGAGTGAGGGTTTGGGGATGTCCAGCATATGTGCTAACAAAGGAACCTGATAGGTTAGAAAGTAGGTGTAAGCTGATGTTGTTTGTAGGATATCCCTGGCAAATGAAAGGTGGTTATTTCTATTGTCCTGATGATAAACACTCATTTTGTGCATTTTACTGATGTGGATTTGCTCACTTTTGACCCTAGATTGGACTACTACGTGGTGTTTTCATATATCATCTATATTCTTTTAGGAATTATTACGTTTGGTCTGGTTTGTGGTTGTTTATGCAGATTTCACGCACAATTAAGTTGTTTACAAGAATTGACCAAGTACCCAGGGGGCTAATCGATGCTAGCTTGCACGGGGAAGAAGAAAGAGTCAGAAAATGCCGAAGAACTCGCCAAAAACCGTGTTCGAGATGAATACGGCGGTCCAGGGGGAGAACCGGCGTTCGCGGTTGTGAAAATCCTTCGCAGCACAGCCGGCGACCAAGCAGCACAGCCGACGACCGAGCCGAATATTCGACGACAAGGTGGAATAACCGGGGACCGCCGATTGTGCAACCGGGTCGCCGGTTCTGCAATTTTTCACTTTTTCTTTCGTAACATGATCGGCGACCTTCCTGCATGCCCTGCGATCGCCGATCGGGCGTTCCTACTCGCCGGTTGTGCAAGTTTTGACGTATTCTGAAGAATCTCAAGTCCAAAAATCATATCTTTTGGAGATTTAAAAAGCCCCATCTATAAATAGGAGGTCCCTGAACGTGAATAGGGTCCTTTTCCCAATTTTTTGAGGCTAGAGAGTAGAGAATTCACAGTAATTCAAGGGGAACTTGAAGAGCACTCCAGGATTCGAAGATTGAAGACTGCACGGGTTTTTAATTTCCATGTTTTCTATTTTTGTGACTCTTCATCTCTTTGTTTTTCTAGAATTTAGCATGACTGGCTAAATCTATTCATGGATTCTAGGGTTTGAAGCTTTGTATTTATTCATTCAACAATCTATGTGATTCAATGTTCCTGTTCCATTGATGTTCTAATTTTATTTGGGATTTTCATTGATTGCGAGATACTGGCCATTGATTGCGATTTGAATTGGTAGTTTTTGAACCGAGAGGTCTAGGTTATCAATTAAGATGCAAATAAATTAGATTTATTAGAACAATTGTCCGAGAGGAAATTGAACTTTTAAAGCATTTTGAAATCTAAGGTTTTAATTCAAGAGTAAAAGTCTTTTGTATGTCCGAGAGGAATCTTCTGATCTTTTATTTCCATGTTATGGTTTAGAGTCCGAGAGGATCACCTGATAACATATTTGCGATTGCTCACATCTTTGGGAATTAAATTGGAATTGAATTGCATGAAAAGTTGTTTGATTAATATTCAAAGTGGATTACCCTGGAATCCTATTTTCTCACAAGCTTTCTAAAATCATTAATTGATCTTTATTTTATTATTGCTTTAAAATCATTGCTAGTTTAAATAAAAACCAAATCCTTTTTTTTTATTCGCCTAGATAGTAGTAAGGTGTCTATGTTTTAGTGCTTAGTTATATTTCGAGCCTGCAGTCCTTGAGATTCGATAAATTATTACTTGCCCTCTGCAGTGGTCTGTACACTTGCAGCTTTAGCGCGTTGTGAAACGCGCTATCACCTGAGAATCAGAAAGTCGTTGTCAGTACCAACGCAAGATTCTTGGAGGATGAATATGTAAGAAACCATAGATCCAAGAGTTAAATTGTCCTCCACGAGCTTGAGGACAAGGAAGCAATTCCATCAGGAAAGCCCAGTGCAATGGTAAATCCACCTATAACAGGTGAGGCTATACCAACACTGCCACTAATGCAAGGTATGGAACCAAAGCATACTGTGCCAACTACTAACACGGTTCAGATGTTTCGTCACAGTCGGAGGGTTATCCACCAACCCGAAAGGTGTATGTTCGTGAGAGAGTCTTCTGACTTGATCCCGAAAAATGGACTGGATGATACCGATCCCAGGACATATGACAAGGTGGTATATGATAAAGATGTAGACAAATGGCTGATCGTCATGGATTCGGAAATAGAATCCATTATGGCTATGGATGTATACCAGAAGACTGATTTGCCAGATAGCTGTCGAGCCATAGGGTGCAAATGGGTATACAAAAGAAAGAAAGGAGCGAATGGTGAAATTATAGCTTTCAAAGCAAGGCTGGTGGCGAAGGGTTATAGTCAGAAAGAAGGTGTAAACTATGACGAGACCTTCTCACCGGTAGCCATGCTTAAGTCCATTCGTATACTCCTAGCCATAGCAGCACATAAAGACCTAGAAATCTGGCTGATGGATGTCAAAACCGTGTTTCTAAACGGGTACCTTGAAGAAGGTAGGGACATCTATATGCAACATGCAGAAGGTTATGTGCAGAAGGGCGAAGAACATATGGTTTGGAAGCTAAGGAAGTCGCTGTATGGACTTAAACAAGCTTCACGGTCATGGAATCTGCGTTTTGATGAAGTGATTAAATCCTATGGATTTTCACAATGCTCAAACGAGAGTTGCGTGTACCGTCTATGTGTCAGTGGAAGCGTGGTGTTCCTTGCACTTTATGTAGATGATATTATCCTATTTGGCGATAATGTGGAAGTATTGTCAGGCATAAAACGGTGGTTATCCGAGCAGTTTCATATGAGGGACCTTGGGGAGGCAGGATACATCCTAGGGGTAAAAGTATTGCGGGAGCGCAATAAGAGGATGCTGACCTTATCTCAATGATCATATGTGGATACTGTGATTGCCCGTTTCAGCATGCAAACTGCCAAGAAAGGTCTGTTACCCTTCAAACATGGCATATATCTTTCCAAGGATCAGTGTCCGGTGACACAAAGGGAGAAAGATGAAATGTGGAACGTGCCGTATGCATCGGCCGTGGGGAGCCTCATGTATGCAAAGCTATGTACGAGGCCAGATATCTATTTTGTTGTAGGCATGGTAGCGAGATACCAGTCTAAACCTGGACATGCGCATTGGACAGCGGTAAAGCACATACTCAAATCCCTTTAAAGGACTAGAGATTATTGTCTCGTCTATCAGTGTGAGGAGTTGTCCCCTGTGGGTTATACTGATTCGGATTTCCAGGCTGACCGAGAAGAAAAGAAGTCCACCTCTGGCTGTGTGTTTACATTGGGAGGTGGGGCCATATCATGGAGGAGTGCAAAGCAGAAGTGCATTGTGGACTCCACCATGGAAGCAAAATATGTGGCAGCTTCTGAAGCTTTGAAAGAAGCAGTATGGTTTCGAAACTTCCTTCTGGAGTTGGACGTGATTCTTAAGCTGCCCAAGACAATCACAATATATTGTGATAATTCGGGAGTTGTCGCTAATTCAAAGGAACCACGAACTCACAGAGCTACAAAACACATTAAAAGGAAGTACCATATTATACGAGAAATCGTAGCAAGGGGTGATGTGCTAGTAGAGAAGATTGATACAAGAAATAATCTAGCGGATCCATTCACAAAGGCTCTGCCTCAGAAGGTCTACGAGATGAATGTACGTAACCTTGGGCTGTGGGCAAAGCTATCCACGTAGAATGTTTGGTGTAATAGCTAGATTAGTTTAGACGCGTTATACTCTAGAAAGCACCTGTATAATGCTTTGAGTATAAGTAGGAGATTGATGGATTTATATACTGAAAGCATTATGATTGGTATATTATGTACAAGGTCGATTGGTTAATATACTGGGAATCATAAATGTTGTATGTTCATCTCCTGTCTGAATTAACAAACATGTGTCGCAAACGCAATTATCCTCTTATCTCGTCGATAGGGAGATCATACGGTGTGTAGAATATCACGGAAGATCGTATGGATCGTTTGACCAAGCAAGATATAAATGGTTATCACAACTGAGACAGTTCCAGGCTAAACTGTCGGTGTAGGCTGTAGAATACGCAGTAATAAGCATCTTATCTTGGATGGCTTGGTATGCTGGTGTGGGGCACACATTGATAAGGACCTAAGTCGAGATCGATTCTTTTATCTGACATTAAAAGAATCTAGATTTCTATGGCTTGATGAGATCCGAAGCCTATATGAAGGTACATAAGTATATGCAGATTGTGTATACTTTGAGTTGCAGTGAAAGGCTCTAGTTGAGCTTGTATATTTGTATCTTGGGTAATAGCAGTTTGTGTATGACTGTCTGGTACTGGAACTAGGTAACCACATCCAGTATAGGATGGTGACATTCCCTGAACAGCTCAAAAGGTTCGTTATGCTAAAGTCCTGCAGGCTGATTAAGTTCAAGCATTAGTGAAAAGGTTTGAGTGGATTGATTCAGGAATATAAGATGTTAATTAATTAAATAGCTTGTCAGAACTTAAATTAATTAACGAATGTATGTAACTTTAAATGTGGGGATATACCGAGCGCATGCAACCCGTACCTCAAAACGTGGTAGCAAATAAGTAGGACAGTATTGATTCTCTGGTGGAATGAATCAATATTAATTAATTAATTAATTATATTCTGGGTTGAATATGGGAATTAATTAATTGATAGGCCTCATTTGCTATTTGCATTCTGGTCTCTGGTCTGGCCCATGAAACTTAAGCCCAATAGAAGTCCAGTATTTTCCTATAAATAGGCCTCAGTTCCTCAGATCTCAACACACCACAAGATCATAAGTTGCACACATCAAACCAGGTTTTGGGAGTTGTGGTGATCGACTAGATCTGAGAAACGAGGAGGAAATTCTGCTTCTCAACCGGGCAAGGAATCTGAAGGAATCTTCACCAGATATTCAGATTGAGTTGGGCTACAAATCAGGAGGATTTTTCTTCTCTCTCTCTCCTTGTTTTCAAAAATAATTGTTTTATTTTCATAAGATTTATTTCCTCAATCTGTTAGGAATTAAATATTTGTGCATGGGAAAGATCAAGAGGAATCTCCGCGCACTCGTTCTTCAGGGTTTTGCAATCCAGGTTTTCCACATGAACCCCCTTATGCATATTCAATTGGAGCATGCTAGGATTAATCATAGGCATAGCAATTTATTTTTGATATTCCAATTCACGATTCTTGGCAAACGGACTTCGTGATTCAATTCACGAATCCCTTCAGACCTGATCCCTCGTTTTCCTAAGATTATCAAGCTATATTGTGATAATTGTGGTGTAGTAGCAAACTCGAAGGAACCACAAACTCACTGGGAAAATAAACACGTTCAGGGGAAGTATCATATCATATGAGAATTGTAACAAGGGATGTGATGATAGAGAAGATAGACATGAAGGATAATCTAGCAGTTTCATTCACGAAGGCACTACCACAAAAGGTTTACGAGGAACATGTTCTTAACCTTGGACTGATGTTGCAGCTAGCCACGTGATATTTGATGTAATAGCTAGATTAGAACAGATATTATTGAAAGCACTCTTATAATTATTTTAGTATAAGTGGGAGATTGATGGATTTGTGTACTAAAAGCATTATGATTAGCATATTATGAACAGTTGCTTTGAATATAGTGACAATCATTATTGTTGTATCACAATATTGTATCTCCTATCTGAATTAACAAGCATATATCACAAATGATCTTATCCTCTTATCTCGTCAATAGGGAGATCATACACTATGTTGTAGATCACAAAAGATCATATAGATCGCTTGACCTAATGAGATATAAATAGTTATCACATCTGAAACTATTGGTTTAAGTCTCAACATATTCAATATTTAGTAGCTAATTTTGGTTACTAGATGTGCTGATACATTTTTTACGTATTGATAGGACGTAACTAAGATTGATTCTTTTATGTGACATTAAAATAATCTTGATCTTGATGGCTTGACGATATCTGAAGCCTAATGAAGGTTCAAGAAGTATACACAAGTTTGTGTGTCACTTTGAGATGCTATGGTGGGGAGTCTTTCTTGCACTTGCATATCTGCATCTAGGGTGGCAGCAACTTTTGTATGACTTATAGTATGTAGTTATGTAACCATATCATGTATAGGATGGTGGCATTCCCTAAGTAACTCGGAAGGTTCATTATGCTAAAGTCATGCACGCTGATTAAGTTGAAGCATAAATTTAAAGGTTGAATGGTATCACTTAGGAATAAATGATACTCCTTCCGTCCCACTTCAATTGTCCACCTTTCCTTTTTTGTCCGTCCCATTTAATTGTCCACTTACTTAAAATGGAAAAATAATACCCACTCACTAATAAAATACTAATTTCCTCTATCTCTACTCGCATTGGTTATTGTGTCAAAAGCAAAGTGGACAATTCATATGAGACGGAGGGAGTATTAATTAATTTATAATCTTGTAGGAGCTTTAATTTGCTTGTAATATTTAATATGGGGATATACCGAGCCATGCAACCCATTCCTCATAATGTGGTAAGAAAGGGATAGATCAGTATTTATTATCTGGTAGCATGAATCACTTTTAATTAATTAATTATAGTTTGGGTTAATATGAGAATTAATTAATTTAGAGGCCCACTTTGTTATTATCATATTGGTCCCTAGTCTGGCATATGAAAAGCTCAAGCCCATTAAGATCATATTTTTCCTATAAATAACCCTTAGGTCTCACAATACATGTTCATAAGTTGGTGATCAAGAAACCAGTTCTAGAAGTTGATCATAGGTGACAAGCATCTGAGAAGGGAATAAAAAATTATCTTTTATTGAGTGCAATATCCGAAGGGTATAGATCAGAAGATCTGATTTGGAGGATATTCTTTTCTTCATTCCTCCTTAATTTTTTATTATATTTCTTAATAAAATAAAATATTTGATTCTGATTACTTCAGGCTTGAGTCTTATTGCGCAAGAAGGACTCAAAGGCCTAATCCCAGCGCAATTATTCAAAGTTATTAAAAACCAGGTTTTTCGCATAACCATCCTTGGAAAATTCCTCACGATGTTGAACAACCTCCAGGCTTTAAGGAAGGCAGTCAGGTCTACAACCTACAGAAGGCTCTTCATGTTCTTAAGCAAGCACCGCGGGCTTGGTATGAGACTCTGTCTCAGTTTCTACTTAGCCATAGCTTCAAGAAGGGGAATATCAATAGGACTCTATTCCTTATTAAGGATGCTGAAGATACTTTGTTGGTTCCAATCTACATGGATGACATCATCTTTAGATCGAAGAATCTCGCTCTCTGTGAGAAATTTGCCCAGCTGATGCAAAGCTATTTTAAGTGAGAATGAAGGGCAAGATGTCATACTTCTTAGGACTTCAAGTTTAATGAACCCAGGAGGGTATATTTATTAGCCATAAGAAGTATAAGACGGATCTTATCAGCAAGTACAATCCAGTAAAATCAAGATCGCTATGGATTTAGATGAGCCCTACACCGCAGCTAACTTTAGATGAAAAGGACGAACCAGTAAATCCAACCAGCTTCAAAGGCATCATAGGATCCTTGCTCTATTTGACAGGCAGCAGACCCGATATTTCTAATGCCATTGGAGTGTACACCAGATTTCAAGCCAATCCAAGAAAATTGCACATAAGGCTGCCAATAGGATTGTTCGATACCTCAAGTGTACTTAGTTCTTAGGAATTTGGTATCCCAAGTACAACGAGCTCAATCTCAATCTCAATAAGAGATTAATTAATTTTGGCTGATTGTCACAAGCTAAATTATTTAATGAATGTCCAAAACCTTAAATATGTGCATCATTCAAGTTTAATGCAACCTGTTCCATATAACGTGATAATAAAAAAGGTGAGTTAGCATTGTTTCTGTGGTGACAGTAAAATAGTGTTTTATTAAGTAATTGTGTTTTGGTTTGGACATGGAAGAATTAATTAATAAGGTGGGCCCACTTTATTATTTATGTTTGATCCATAATCTGGCCCACAAACTACTTGAGCCCATTAGGGTTAGGATTTGAAAACCCTAACACTATAAAGCATTTTTCTTTGCAGGTTAGATACAATATTATTCAATACAGTATTACACAACACAAAATATAGAACCAGAATACAGAATAGAAAGGGAAACGGCGGCTACACCAATTAAGAAGGATTGATCGACTTTATTGAGGATTTGTTGGAACTCAGTAGTGTCTTCTCACCAGATCTCCGAGGAGCGAGGGATACAGATCAGAAAATCAGATCTGTTGGATCACAATAGCATTGATTGGATCCCCAACCAGATCTAGAAATCAAAAGCTGGAGTTCAGGTATTCCATAAATCTATCCTCTATAATTAAATATTAAGAGCATATGGTTCACCTAGTTATTGTTAGGTGTTGATGTAGAAATCCCACTTTTAAAATTGATGTTTTGATATGTCAAAACTGTGTTCCAAAGTCTAGGCCTTAGAGTTATTACCTCATGTAATCCTTGTATAGGATGATCGGGTTGTAATAGTCTAGGAGAAGAGAACTTTCAAAAACTGTGGAACAGTTTTTTAAGAAGAAGTCGTCCAGACGAGAAAACTGTCAAGGATAAAGGACAAAAAAAAACTGAGCAGAGTAACGGACGCGAAAAACTGTACAGGCAGTCTTTCACCTGTCAAGGATTGTATATCAAATAAAACTGTGGACATAGTTTTAACAAGGAAACTGCCAAGAGGCGCTCACAGTTTCAGATCAGGACAGTTTCACGTCAAAGGAATACATGATAGCAAGATGTCAATCAGTCATAAAAGAACATTAAAGAAGTAAATGATAAGAAACAAAGAAACACTCAGTTAAGACTTGCGTACAACGTTTTTCGGCGTCTAACACATCAAGTACAAATTGCCCTGCAAAAAGCATGGCAGTGTTTCAGATTAGGCAGAGGAGCAGGTCCACTTTACAGAGAAGGATGGACACTGATTGGACATCCTCCAAAATGTCTCTGCCGGCTATTTTCAAATCTCCAACTATAAATAGCAGGAGGATCAGAGAAAAAAGATATACACGGACGAATCCAATCAAGCACTTGAAAACCTTGTGGTCACTCTGCCGAATTTAAAAGTCTAACACGTTGAAAGCTCTCAACTAAATGGCATTATTTCCATGGTTCATTTATTGAACACGAGGCATTATTGCTTAAGTAATCTTCCGAGATTCACTGTGTGACCCTGTGTACACGAGGATTAAGTCTTTCGACTTAATCTACTCTCTTGGTGTTCTTACTTTTCAAGTGAGAACACAACAGCCTGATTTTCTAGGGAAAAGAAGGTTATTACGGGCAACTACAAACCAGCATATGTTCTGGGAAGAACTTAACCATCCACCCACTAGAGAAGGAGAAAGGAGGTTTGTCCTCAATCTATTTCTGACGACTTCAAGTTCTGAGGAGACTTCGAGGTGGTACCTGGCTTCGAGGAACTGAAGAAGGAGTGAAGTACAAAAGTTTGGGCGAGTGATCCATTCAACTTTGGACGGTGGTCTCTACAGAATTTGGCTATAGATCATGAGGATTGTATCTTCAATATTTAGTGAATTACAAGATGAATTTCCGAAGAGTGGACGTAGAACTTAAGGCTCCGAACCACTATAAATATCCTGCCTCATTTACAGCTTTACTTACTATACGCATCATACAGTTTTCATTTGTATTTTGAAACCTTTGACACTTGTCTGAAAGTATTGAAGTGAATAACTATTGACTGCTCATAACTGTAAACTGTTAACCTAATATGTTGGCTAACACAAACTGTAGTTTTTTAAAACTGTTACTTAAAAATTGAGTGAAGTTGAAACTGAGTTGTCTGCGCTTAAGAGTTCGAAAAACTATCTTTATACTTTCGCTACACATCATACGTACTCTGATTTGGGACCAACAATTATTCAATCTGATTTATTTATATACCCAAAGAATGATCCAAATGGTTGAAATAATAAAAGAGAATTCACGTTGTCGATTGTAGACTTAGTTCTTACAACTAGTATGAGATCTAGGTTTGGATTTTTAGGCTCTATGGTGATTAAATTTAGTTTGAATAACTATGTATGATTTTATTTGTTGTAGATGGATTTGAATTATCGTGGATGTTTTTGTTCTCGTGGCCATCTCATTTTCCGGATTTGATTTTTCACCAAGCGAAAATGGTTAGATTTGATAGGAAAAATCATGTAATAGATTTTAGATCTATTATTTTGTATTTTTATTCAAATCTGTAAATCTGGAGAAGTAAAGAATGAAGAACACAGTTTATTAGAAGCGACAGTATTCAGCACCGCTGCTAAAGACAACGCAGCGGTATCGGCTAGAGGCGGCGGCATAGAAGAACCCTAGTTCCACCCCATGGCTGGGCCGTGCCCATATTTGCTGCTATTTTTCATGAGTTTGCGATGAAAGGGCACAGACCGGCAAATAGTTGGCCGCACGCTGATAAGTTTGTTATTTCGCTAACTTATCAATTAGTTTCTGGCTTATTTTATGTTCACTTTGCATATTTATCTTATTATTTAGTGCATCGTAGCGAATTTGGGTTTTGTTTGTTGTTTGTGGTGAAATCTCGAAGAAAAATGGGTTATTTTCTACTAAGGATGAAAAAAGAGGCAAGAGTCGAAGTCTCTGTTTCAACCGATGCAACCACGCATTGGTTGACGCAGAGGTCGTTGGGAGGACCATTTCGATCGACTTGGAAAATGACACAAGAATGTGTGTCGACCGATACAGCCATGCATTGGTTGGTATGGATAAGTCGAAGTGGAGCTGGCACTCGACCTGGATGGGTCGACTAGACAACAAAGTATTGACTAACATGGAATCATATCGATCGACGTGGATTTTAGAAATTGAGAAACTTGTTCTTTTTGAAGAATTTTACCATGTTTAGTTTTATACCTTGTGGGATTCACCCCTACAACTATATATACAATGTAATATCGAGTTTTTTGTGTTAGACATCATAATTTGGAGTTTTTAGCTACTTTCCAAGGCAGACAATAGAATTCTATTGTGAGTTGAAGGATTGAGTCACACTTGTTGGATTTGGATCGACTTTTAAACACTACATTTGAATAAATGCAAGTTTATTTCAGGTTTTATGTTTCATGATTGTTCTGATTCTGATTATGTCTAACTAATTTAAATATCAAATTCTAGAGTATCCACATATGAAGCTTGAGATTATCCCAACATCCTTTTCATGCGATCTCACAAGACTTTTATGTGAAGAATGTACCCACCATATCTAAGATCTTTGATTTAGAACTATTCTTATAACCACTCTTTCATGTCGGATAATATATCAACATTGTTGCCAAACATGAGAATATCATCTACATAAAGTGCAAGCAATACCACGGTACCACTGGCACATAACCGGTACACACAACTCTCATTCAAACACTATGAAAATCCATAGGACTCAATCACTTCATCAAAACATAAGTTCTATGATCATGAAGCTTGCTTAAGTTCATACAGTGACTTGTTGACCCTTCAAACAAGATGTTCTTCGACATCCTATAAATCCTTCTGGCTTTTTCATGTATATGTCACAACCTTCCTCAAGGTACCCATTTAGAAATGTGTTTTTTAACATCCATTTGCCAGATTTCTAGGTCTATATGTGCTTCTATGACAAGGAGTATTCGAATATATTTGAGCATGGCTACTGGTGAAAAGGTTTCGTCATAGTCTATGCTCTCTTTCTGGCTATAACCTTTCGCTACCAACCTAGCTTTATAAGAAATTATTCATGTGCTTGATCTGTGTGAGGAGGGGAATTCTAGAGAGAGAAGCTCTCCCTTCTCTCTAGAATTTGATTTTCACGTCTCTCTTGCCTCCTCCTAAACCTACGTCCCTCAATCTTCACCATCATCCACGCCATCTCTCCTCCCTTCGCCGACTATACTCCGACCACACTCCGACCGTCGCCTCCCCCTCTCCGACCATCCACCGCCGTGACCAGTTCGGGATAAATCCGTCTCGCTAGAACCGTGTGTCAGGGTCTCTAGTACTGTTCACCAACCGTTCGTGATCCCCCCTCACATCGCTGCCTTTGCCCTTGGTTCAATCGTCTCCCTTGATCCAGTCGCCGGCGCCGTTGTATGCCGTGTTCATCGCTGCCTGAACCCTAGCCGTGCTCGACTGTGTACATGCAAACTAGGGTTTCCGCCACCTTCCATATTTAGGGCGGCGGCGCAGCTTTCTACTCAGAATCCTCCCGTCAACCAGCCGTCTCGCCCTCTGGCGAGCATCCTGCAACCCTACGAAGCGGAGTAACGGGCTGGAATTTTCTGCCGTGGGCGTTCACGTTCTGGCCGTCGCCGTGGTGCTCTACGTGTCCAGTGACGATTATCTCACTTCCGACCGGATATCCCTCGGCGCCAACGGGGGTGTTTCTTGGACCAAAATACTCGCGTGGTGCGAAGGGTGTTCTATCACCGGTATTTGGACGTTAAATACCATCATACCCGGTGCAGATTGCTTCCCGGTGTATTCCCGCACCCGACGATAACCGAGGGCTGTGTAGTGGTGTGCGAGCAGGTCTGAATTGGTTGGGTCTGTACTCGGAGTCCAGCCACGCGGTTCTGCTCCCTGTTCACGCGGCGGGTACATTGTGCCTGGGTCGTTCTTCACTACTCTATCCCTTCTCTACGTTTGCCTCTTAATGATTCTATCAATTAGTGATCTGACCAATCACTGATCTTGATATTTTGAGCCCCTGAGTTCCTTGTGCTGTTCGTAGGGATTGCTGCCCGGATTTTTATCTGTCTGACATTACTCTTTCTGGCTGCCTTAGTCTGCTTTTCAGGTGTGGTGGCTGGTCGAGACTTTGCCGAGGTGCTCATTTCGGTGTTTCTCTGGATGGTACTTTGTTGCTTTTGTGCTACGCTGCAGTGCTTCATCCTTGAGATCGTAGCTGCCTGAGTTGCTGATTCTCGCGTGCACTCGCGTCACCGTGCCGGCTACGGTGCCTGGTTATTGGTTTGCGGCAGATTTGAGTGTTTGGACAATTTGCATGCTGAGCTTATGGTGTATTAGTGCTGCTCTTGTCCATTTGATTTGTGTTCTTGCAGTTTTTGGGTTTGATTTCGTACAGGTGATAGGTGTGTTGCCTTGCATCTTCACCTTGCTTGGTTATTTTGTTTGTGGCTTGGGCTATTTTTGCTAAGTTGTAGGTATGATGAACCACGATTCTGGGGCTGGCCCGGCTGCTAATGTGACCCCTGGTCCTTTACACAATCGGGATAAAAACCCTTGGTTAATTGGAAAATTTTTGGAAGAACCTAATGTTCGCTTTGAAGACACAGTGCTGCGCCATGTTGATCTAAATTGTGATAAGCTCTGTTTAAATGATGATGATTGCATTGATGAAGATAGCTTTATGGGCTGCTGCCTTTTGGGTTTTTACGGTGGTCGGTTCCCGGGGAAAGAAGCCACGGAGAACGCTGTTAAGAGATGGGCTCGACCGGTTAAGATAGCATATCACCCTAAGGGATGGCTTATCATCAGGTGCAGATCGGCTGAGGATAGAGAGGTAATACGTAATCAAGGTACGCAATATGTATTTGGTATTCCTCTTGTTGTGTGTTCGCTTCCGGTTGATTTTCGGTTTGACTCTTCCCCGGAATTTAAATTTCGCATATGGATTACATTGCCTAATTTGCCGCTTCGTTTGTGGAACTTAAATGCTCTTAGTAAAATTGGTTCTATGATTGGAGAACCTCTCCAAGTTGATCATCGTGTGCTGTTTAGAAAATCTGTTGCAGGTCCCCGGCTGTTGATTCTTGTCGATGCTTTGGCACCCAGGAGAGAGCATGTGTCGATTGTTATGCCGAATGGCATGGAATTTGAACAGGAAGTTGTTTATGAATTCTTTCCAAGCTTTTGTTCTTCTTGTCGTAGGATGGGGCATACGGTTGATAAATGTCCTAATAATAAGAATACTATTAACCCGGGCACTTCCATCCCTCGTAGGGAGGGTAAGGAGCCCGTTTCTGATGATGCAGATGGGTGGGAGACACAAGGACGTCGGTCCCGGGCTGCAGCTAGGAAAAGAGGGCTGAATAATAAGAATGCTAGCCGTCCGACTAGTAAGGCTCCGGCTGATCCGAATCTTCCCAAATCAGCTCCGAATTTGAGGAGCCGCTCTTTGAGTGTGGCCCCTAATGCTAGGAGAAAATCTGTCGGAAATTGGCGCCGTAAGGAAACGGCGAATGCTCAGGTTGTTCCTAACTTGAAATCGGCTGCGGAGTCTTCCAAAGCTACTCACACTCGCGAGGAGAATCGGGGAGTTCCTTTAAACAAGCATACTTATTTTAATTCTCCGGAATCTTCCCTCTCCTTGGGCATTGATCATGTTGGTGCGATTTGTGTGCAGGATGGTTCACCGTCAACTCGGACTGCCACCCTCGTCGCCCCTAATGAGGATGTTAGCCCTAGACAGCGTGCCTCCGAGACGCTCCAGCTGGATATTGACCAAGATGACTCATTGGAAGATGTTCCAAATCCTTCGGCAAACCTGCAAAAGAGCGTTAAAAACTCCAGAAAAACTGCTGCAGCGAGCCAAGGAAATTTGCTTAACCACGACACTCCGGGACCTGCACCGGCCGCCTCTGATTTTTTACAGCTCCCTAACATGCCTATGGAGATGGCGAGTGGTCGTTTGGGCCAATCGGATGCGGGGGATAGAGCAGAAAATTCGTCAAAGGCAGAGAAAGCTGTTGCTGAAAATGCTGAAAATGCTGCGGCAGCTGTTGGTAAATCCCCCGTAGCCGACCCTGAGGGGTCCCGTACGTCCTCCCCCTATTTTTCCCAGCATGCTAAGACATATACGGAGACGGGAAATTGAATTGGGGGCCATTTGGTTGAGGGGGTAAATTCAGAAAATTCAAACAGTTCCTCTCCCGACGCCACCAATAGTGCTGCGAAGGGAATGAGCTTGATTCCCACTACATCTGTGGATTTGGCTAACTCCTCCCATCCTCATTTGAATGACTCTGGGGAAATATCTCCTACGTCGAGGAAATGGTCAGATGTTGTTCGAAACCCGGAGTCCCCGTCGGGTAGTATCTCTTCTACTTCCCGTTCTTGTACTCTTGTTCTACTTCTAATTCCTTTCAGGTTTTGGGACAAATTCCACGAGCTGCAAAAGGTAAATTTGGTGTTGGAATTGCTTTGGACAATACAGTGGAAAAGGAGGATGCGGTTACAAGTAAGTTGGTGCACAACACTAGTGACAGCCCCCCCGATTCCGAAGTGAGAGACATACAAGAGAAAGGTAACACATTGAGGAAATCGGTTCGCATTAAGAACCGTGTGGCTAGAACCAGCTGTCCCCCTACCCTAAGGGGTGTTCGGAGTGAAAATGAAGGACGGTGGAGATGATTTTTGCAGCATGGAATGTTAGGGGACTGCAGAAGGCCCATAAACACTCTGCGGTAAAAAATTTAATTTCTACTCGTTCTCTTGATCTTGTTATTCTTGTTGAAACTAAACTTAGGGAAAATTCTTTTGCTAAATTTATGTCTAGTTTCTCAAATTCTTTTCCTGATTGGAGTTTTGTTAATAATTTTACCTTTCGACCATTTGGTAGGATTTTGGTACTGTGGAATTCTCTTCGTGTGGATTTGCAGGTTGTTTCGATTGAGGATCAGGTTATACACTGCAAGGTTAAATGGAAACCCACCGGGTCTTTATTTAACCTTAGTGCAGTGTATGGCTTTAATCCTCTTGCCCAACGAAGGACTCTCTGGGACTCTTTGATCTCCAATGTGTCGTTGGACGAACCTGCTATTGTGGCAGGAGACTTCAACTCTATTTTGCACCCGGATGAGCGGATTGGTGGTAGGAGACCGGTTGAGAAGGAGTATACTGAATTTTCTGATGCTTGTTCTTTCTTGAGTTTGCAGGATACGCCTTCTTCAGGTGTACATTTTACTTGGTCAGAAGGAGGCACGTTCTCCAAAATTGACCGTGTCTTGGTTAATGAAGCTTGGTTTGAGGCGGGCTGGTATTGCAGATCTGAATTCCTTCCCCGAGGAATACATTTTGATCACTCGCCGAGTATTACTTACCTTTTCGAGCAGGTACCTCGTTTCAAACCTCCCTTTAAATTCTCTAACTTGTGGATGGAGCACGATGATTTTGACAGGGTCTTAAAGGACAACTGGAAGGTGGAAAGGGCAGAGTCTGATTGCCAGCGCCACCTTGCAGACAAGTTGGAGGCTTTACAGGGAGTGCTGAAGAGGTTTAACTTCAAGGAGTTCGCTTTCCTCCAGGACAGGGTCAAAGCTGCTAAGGCTAATCTGGAGGAGGTTCAAATGGATCGTGATAGGAACCCACTTGATGGGAATCTGAGGAATAAAGAAATTGAACTCCGTAAGGAGGCGGCTCGCTTGGTCACTGCTGAGTATGAATTTTTCCGCCAGAGAGCACGTGGTATCCACTTGGTTAAAGCAGATAAGTCCACTGCCTATTTTCATTCTATTGTGAAGAGAAAGCATGGACGTAATGCCATTTCTTTTTTATGTGATGCTGATGGCGAGGTGTATAGTGATATGAATAGAATTAGGCTTGATTTTATTCAGTTCTATTCTAATTTGTTTGGGCGCTCTGTTCCTCGTACTGCTGTTGTTCCTTCTGTTTTTCTTGCAGGTACCAGGTTAAGCAGTGAAGAGCAGCAAAGATCAGTTCGTTGGGTATCGGCCTTGCAAGTCTGTGAGGCTATGTTTGGGATTGGAGATGACAAGGCACCGGGTCCTGATGGATACTCCTCCTCTTTCTTCAAGAAGAATTGGAGTCTTGTGGGTCCCGAGGTGGTGGATGCGGTGCAGGAGTTCTTTGAGAAAGGGGTCCTGCTTCGCAAACTCAACCATACTGTGGTCTCCCTAATCCCGAAGAAGGCGCATGAGCCTACTGTTGCTGATTTTCGTCCTATCTCTTGCACTAACACTGTCCATAAAACTATTACTAAGATTCTGGCTGATAGGATGTCGTTGTTTTTGCCCTCTATTATTAACCCTACACAGGCTGCTTTCCCACGGGGAAGGAATATCACTGATAATTTTCTTTTGGCGCAGGAAATAGTTAGAGGCTTTGAGAAGAAGACGCAGAGAAAAGGAGTTGGGCGATGCTTATTGAAGATTGATCTACAGAAGGCCTACGACTCTATCTCTTGGGAGTTTCTGTATGAGGTCCTCCACGGTTTAAACTTTCACCCTCAGTTCATCCATTGGATTATGATATGTGTGACTTGCCCTACGTTTTCGTTGTCTATGAATGGGGGGGTGCATGGTTACATTGAGGGTAGGAGGGGTCTGAGACAGGGTGATCCTATGTCTCCGATTCTATTTCTTATGTGCATGGAGTATTTGTCTAGGCTCTTATCTGTCAGGATTAGGGACTCTAGATATGCGTACTTGCCAAAATGTGATTCGTTGAATATTACACACCTTATGTTTGCTGATGATTTGTTGGTGTTTGGCAAGGGTACTGTTGCTGGTATGCAGGTTGTGGCTGATGCCCTCAGGGAATTTTCTGCGACGTCGGGACTTGTGATTAATAACCGCAAGTCTAACATATATTTTGGGGGACTCAGTAGGTGGGAGGAGGAACAGATACAACAGTTGTTTGAGTTTCCAGTGGGGACTTGGCCGATCAAGTTTCTGGGGCTTCCTCTTGCTTCTCACAACCTTTTGAATGATCAATATTCTCCCCTGATTGATCAGATTACGGGGCTTATTCGGAGATGGTCTAATAGTTCTTTATCTCTTGCAGGTAGGGCGGAATTGATTAGAGCTGTGGTGCAGGGGGTGGAGAACTATTGGTTTCAGGTCCTTCCGATTCCGGAGGGTGTGATTGATCGGATTAACAGGCTGGTGAGGACCTTCCTTTGGGGAACTAAGTCTTCGCCTGTCGCCTGGAAGACGGTCTGCACCCCAAAGGAGGAGGGGGGTCTGGGTATTCATGATGTGAAGAAATGGAATGATGCCCTTTTCACGAAGGTGCTCTGGAATATACATAAGAAGACGGATTCATTGTGGATTCGCTGGGTCCACACGGAGTACTTGAGGGGAGATGATCTATGGACTTTTAATATTAACTCTCGAGACTCTGTGTTTTTGAAGAGGATTTTTACTCTTCGTGATTCTCTTTTGCAGGCTGCTTCAGGGGATGCAGAGAGTGCGGGCAGACTACTTGATAGGATGTTCGCTCAGAAACGGGTGACTGGGGCTTACAAGTTTTGGAGGATTAAGGGGACTCGGCGCTTTTGGCACAAGACCATATGGAAGTCTCCTATCCCTCCTCGTTTTTCTATTACCCTTTGGTTTATTTTACATGGCAGGCTTAAGACTAGGGACCGCATGTGCTTTTTAAGTGATGATGTGCCCTTGGTCTGTCAGCTTTGTGACTCTGTTAATGAAACCGCTAAGCATCTCTTTTTTGAATGTAGGGAAACCTCACGGGTTTGGAGGGATGTGCGGGAGTGGCTTGGACTGAAGCATAGGACATCGACCGTGGAAGCTGCGCTGAAGTGGTGCCTGCGGGAGAGGTGCTGGTCCAAAGTCTTGAAGAAAGCCCGTTATCTTGCTCTGGCCGCCACGGCGAACCATATCTGGCATGCAAGGAACAAGAAAGTCTTTAATGGTGCTCCCTTTGATGCCGCTGCAGTTGTGAAGGGCATTAAGGAGGACGTTTTTCGTATTCTTTACTCGGTGTTCCCGATAGATGAGGTTGTTGCTCATCTTGACTGGAATACCCATTAGTGGTCTCTTCTGTGTTTTCTGTTGGTTTGTGATCATATCGATAGTGTGATGTGGGTGGGCTGACCTAGTTAGTATGCCTACATCGCTTGGTTTTGAGTATGATGAAGGGGGATGTCGTGCTGACCTAGTTAGGATGGCATTTCTCTTTCGGACCCAGGACTACTATCGGTATGATCGTTTTGGGTGGTTGATTTCTGTTGGGTTATCTCGGTAGGTGTGAGATTTGGGCCATTGTTGGGCTGGTCACCTTATAGTGTGCTTAGATATCATCTTTCTACCGGGGTATGCCCCGTGTACTTGTATTTGCAGGGTTAGATTGCTTGTCCCGATGGTCACACTGTTTGTGAACCTCGAGTGTCTGTTTTTATCCCTGGGGTATGCCCCTGTGCTGCTGTAAGGTTTCGGCCTATACTCGGTTTACATTTATGCTATTATCTTTTCACATAAGAAATTATTCCTCAACTCGCTCATTTCTTTCTTTTGTATACTCGCTTGCTGCCTATGACTCGAAAGCCATGTGGCAGCTCAGATTTCAAGTATATATCTAGAGCGGTGATAGATCATGACAATGTATCACTTGTCTACGTCTTTGTTAGATATAGCCTCATTGTATGTCCATGGGTCGGTTTCATCCACTCCATTTTCTGAGATTAAGTCAGAAGACTCTCCCACAAACATGTACCTTTCCGATTGTTGAACAACCCTCCCACTGCGATGAGGCATCTATGTTGTGTCATTAGTTGGTGTAGTACCTTGTGGTTCTACACCTTGCACTGGTGGTCGTTTGGTAGTACCTCTCCAAGACTAGGTAAATCTACCTGCATAGGAGACTTTTCTAATGGAATCGCACCATATTCTCCAAATTCTTGTAGAATAATGTTACTCTTAGATTTGTGGTTTTCACATACTCATCCTCCAAGAATCTTGCGTTGGTGTTAACAACGACTTTCTTATCATCTGGACAATTGAAATAAACACCTTTCTTTTGTCTGAGATATCTTATAAGCAACATTAGCTTACACCTACCATCTAATTTATCTCCTTTAACATCTCATAGGCCGAACAAACCTAAACTCTTATTCTGGTCATACTAGGCTTTTGCCCATGCTAAAGTTCCAAAAGAGTCTTCAGACCTGATTTAGAGGGTACCAGGTTATGCAGGTACACCACTGTTTTCAAGGCATAACCCCAAAATGAAATAGGCAAGCCTGCATTAGTCATCATTGACCTAACCATTTCTAATAGAGTTTTATTTCTTCTTTCTACCATACCATTCTGCTGGGGGTGCCTAGTGTTGTCCATTGGGATGTAATCCCATGGTCAGATAGATACAGAATGAACTCATTACTGAGGTGTTTCCCACCACAATCAGATCGTAGTGACTCGATAGTCTTGCTCAGCTTCTTCTCTACTTTTGTCTTGAGCTCTTTGAATTTCTCAAACCATTAAGACTTGTAGTGAAACAAGTAGACATATCCAAGTCTTGAGTAATAATTAATAAATGTGACGAAGTACTCATACCCACCATGAGCTTGTGCAGACATTGGTCCACATAAGTTAGTGTGGATCAATTCTAATGCATCACTTGCACGAGCCTCACTTGCCATGAAAGGTCTTGTCTCATCTTTCCTTCTATAAAAGATTTGCATACTTGATAAGGAACTAATCGGACTGAGTCTAAGATTCCATCCTCTGCTAGCCGTTTCATCCTCTTTAGACTGATGTGATCAAGTCTCAAGTACCAAAGATATGTAATATCCTCATCAGAAGAAGAAAATTTTCTCTTTTTTATTATTATTAGATAAATTAGATGCAACATTCACAGATGACTTATGAAGACAGTTTATGATATACAGAGAATCATTAAGTATTCCGCAACAAATCACACCGTTATAACCAATAATAGAAATTCTACTATCAATAATAACATAATATCTATCAATAAATAACTTGGAAACTGAAATCAAGTTTCGCCAAAAAGTTGACACAAAGAAACCATCTCTCAAAATCAAAACATTGTCATCAAAATATAAATTAAAATCTTCAATAGCCTCTACGGAGACTTGCTCTATATGGCCCATGGAGATGCTAACCTCATCATACGTCAACTACCTAATCAGCACGAATCCCTGCAAAGTATAACAAATATGATCGGTTGCTCTTGTATCCACTACCCATGAATGAGTGTCAAACATGATTCTGTTATACATCCACATGACGTACCTTGTCCAGTATTCTTGACTTTACAATTGTACTTCTAGTGACCAGTCGTGCCACATCGAAAACAACTATCCTTCTTTGACGGTACGCGAGGTATTACTTTAGACTTTCTCTCAGTAGTTGTCTCCGTATCTTTTATCTTAGTCACCCTCACACATTTTTACCATATTTACGCAATAGGTTGACTTTCAAATGTGGCTAAAAAAAAACCTTTTCTAGGAGAATGAATGATTCTACTACCATCAAATTATTGAAAAACTCATTAAGAGTGTACTCTTTCTTGTTCATGATGACATTCTGTTTAAATTTTTCGAAGGATTTAGACAAAGAGTTCAATATGATATCAACCTGGGCTTCCTCGGCAATACCACCACTGTACAATGTGACCTCATGCATGAGATGGGTCATTTTGACCACGTGTTCTCTCACCGAGCTACCATCAGTAATTTTTTTAATCATAATTTTCCTCATGAGATTGAATTCAACAGCTCGATCTGAATCCCAATAAGTTACAATGAGACTATCCATAATGACAATAGCATTATCATGAGAATGATGTTGTTGCTGAAGCAGTATACACATAGCGGTCATCATGTAGCATTTAACTACATCATTTGACTTGATCGGCTTGTTATAGTAGTTCAGCTCCTTATCTGTTAACTCATCATTAGGAATTGATGAATGCAGTTTAGTAAGGACAAAGTTATGTTCCTGTGCAACAAGAACGTATTCCAAGTTGTGTTTCTACTCCAGGAAATTAGGACCAGTTAATGGATTTTTTGTCAAAATAATGATAACATTAAATATAGACATGTCTGATTATAATAAACAATTTAAAATAAGAACATAATAGCAAAACATTGAAACAATAAGTATAGTAACCTTATGATAAAGCAATACTACTATTTCCTCCAATTGCCCAAGTAATTTTATTGCAAGCCACACATGTGGACGTGTACAATAAACTTACTCCACCAGACTACATCTTTGAATTACAGTCCTTTAAAATTAATCCATGTCAGTTATCCTTAGACAAATGGAATCAATTATCGGACATCACCCATGATTTATACTCTAGATAACATCTAAGTAATTGAACCACAAGACCAACTATAGTACAAAAATCAAAATTGGTATACACATGAAGTCCATGATGCATGATTTTTACACTAGTTATCTTCATTTAATTCAATCCTGAGAACTAGTGAAAGACCAAATACATAATCTACACGTGTAGATGTTTATGCAAAGGCTCTTACATCTAATATGAATTAAATGTTTGTTTTAAGAAGCCTCATTTACGAGAACTTATAGATAATAAAATAAGTAAGTTACACATGTAGAAGTTTACTTATTTAATCATTCACTTCCAAAAAGTGCTCATCTTGTGGAGGTCTTTACTTATCTTGCTTGGTATTTTTAATTCATAAGGTTTGTAATTTGATTGTTTGTTTGCGCAAAAATTATTTCATGTTTTTTATAAATTGTGACGTTGCTAAAATTCTATCATGCCAAGCACGACTCCGAAATCCATAGTCATAATTTAACATCATGAAATAAATCACATAAGGATGCTTATGGAAAAAAATAATAAAGCAGTAAACATGCTTCCTATTATCTACAGTATGCATGGATGATACGCAAATAATAAATCACATGATCATAAGAGAACAACTAAAAACAAATAAATAAAGATTTTGTGACTCTCTATTAAAAATTAAAAATCATATTCTATTACAAGATAGGATTTAATTTATGGATCTTCAATTTGGCCTCCCACTATAGGTTTGAAAATTAGTTTTCTTCTTAAACTAGGCCTTCAAACCGTAAGAAGCTCGAAATAATTCAATTGGGCTCATGTACACACTACAAGCCCTAGCATGTGTGCACACAACCTGATGGGCAGACGCCAGCCACTCATCGGCCACCACTATTAGAGATGCCAAAAACATGCAAACAGACACGCATAAACCACATGCGTTGTTGACCATTTCCCAGCCACCGTGATCAATCACCGCTTGCAGCTATCCTGCCATCTTCAACGATACGTGGATGACTAGTACCTCACTGGATGTCACTGCTGGCATGGATGAATTGATTTGCATGCATGCAAAAAATGTTATCTGCCGCACTCCAATGCCTGCAGCACCCGCCATAGCTCATGTCACCATCGTCTACCCCAAACAATCGGTCCGCGTGAAGAGGCAAGTGCAGAGGTGTGCATTCACAGTCGTGAACCCTATGGTTCTGCCATGCACAAATCCATAGTTTCCCTCCATCCCGGCTGCTGATGCCTTCATCTGCCCCCTCTCTTATGCTCGATTTCATTGTATGTGGTGCCAAAGTCATCGCCAACGGGCTGTGCAAGATTGAGCTCCCCACACACTATGAATCGTGTGTTGCGTGATGTGCGGCTTCATCCGATGCCTTGTGGTTGCCCGATGACTTGCTACTGCTCGCCAGCATGACTTCAGCCACCGCCCACCGTCATTGCTGTTGTAGCGAGTCACATCATGTACTGCTCGCACACGTGTGTTGTTGGGTTTCTTTATTCTTCGTGTCTCATGTTCATTTTATCTTCATTATCTCGATTTAAAATTTTGGATTTAAAATACAGATATTCCAAATCTATTACATCAATTTAACTAGATCTAACAATGGATTTATCTTGTGGTAAAAAATGAATCCAAGGGCGGATTAGACCTTAAATCGAGAAGCTACGGGAAACAAAAATAAACATTCATCACAATTCAATAATAATAATCATGCATATTTAAAGACAATATTATTCTGATGGTTAAAGACAAATTGAGTTGCATAGTAAAAAAATAACCCAGGATCAATTTTTAGATATCAAGAAATTAATTAATTTCATATTCAACCCAGAATATAATTAATTAATTAATATTGATTCATGCCACCAGAGAATCAATATTGACCTACCCCTTTATTACCATATTATGAGGAATGGGTTGCATAGGCTCGTTAAATCCCCATATTTAAGGTTACATACATCCATTAATTAATTTAAACTCTGATAAGCTCCAAAATTAATCAACATTTTTTATGCCTAAGTAGTACCACTCAACCTTTTCATTTATGCTTGAACTTAATCAGTGTACAGGACTATATAGCATAATGAACCTCTTGAGCTACTCAGGAAATGTCACTATCATATGATGGGTATGGTTACCTAAATCAAGATCTAGAAGTCAAACACAAATTGTTATCACCCAAGATGCAGATATTCACGTACATGTAAGATTCTCCACCATAGCATCTAAAAGTGACACACTAGTTTGCATATACTTCTAAATCTCAAATTAGGCTTCAAATATTGTCAAGCCATCAAGATCAAGATTATATTAATATCATATAAAAGAATAGATCTTAGTTAGGTTCTATTAATACGCACCAAATATACCAGCACATCTAGTGACAAAGACAAACTACTAAATACTAACTGTGACACAGCCTAAACAAATTTATCCTAGAATTGTCTCACCTATGATAGTTGTTTATATCTCGCTAGGAGAAGCAATCCAAATGATCTTCCATATTCTACAACACACCATAGGATCTTCCTATCGATGAGATAAGAGGATAAAGTTGTTCACGATATATTTTTGTTAATTCAGACTAGAGATATAACATTGTAAGGCAATAATGATCACATGTATATTAATCAAAAATGTTTCTAATATACCGATCATAATTTTTTTAGTATACAATTCCACCACATGAAGTACTTAGTCCCTTGGTGCCAAGCACTGGTCAATTTAGCTGTTAATTTTTCCACACTTGAAGCACTTATCTTTCTTACTCCTACTAATCGCTTTAGTCTTCTTGCTACCATTACCTCTCTTATTCATTTCTCATTTCAATGAAATAGGTAAACGTTTGGCAGATAATAAAGTGAGCTATGTTGAGACAAGAATCTTTAGTAAACTATGAATCGTGTACTCTTTCTTGTTTCTCTCAAAAGTAATCTTGTAGTCATCAAATGACTTTGGTGGTGTGTTGAGTATTAGGTCAATCTTGACATCACTCTCAATCTGACCACCCACTAATATGTATTCATCCAAGAGGTGAATCAAGGATTCAATATGATCATGCATTGGAGTGAATTCATCCATTTTCTATCTCACAATTATCTTGATAAGACTGGATCTAACAGTTCATCAAGATTACCATATGAAGCATTGAGAAGTTGCATTATCTCGTGTGCATATCTCATGTCCTTATATCGAGGTCGTAGTGCATATGACAAACTACCCGTGATATAATGTTTAGCAAAATCATTTGACCACATCCATTTGTCATAGCATGCACGTTCCTCAGATGAGGACATATCAGTAGGCTAACTAGGACAAAGAGTATTAAGAACTAATAAATTTCCAAACGAATCTAACTTCATAATGTCACTTTTCCATCCTGGAAAGAATGGACCAGTTAACGAGATATAAACGAGATAATATATTAATGATGCAGTTGATATAAACATATCTAAACACATTGAAACAATAAAGTATTATTACCTTATGATAAAAAAAATACAACAATTTCCTCCAATTGCCCAAGAACTTTTATTGGATGCCACACGTGTGGACGTTTACAACAAGATCAATAAACCAGACTGCATCTTTCAATTACAGCCCTTCAATTCCAATCCATGTCAGTTAACTTGTGAAAGACCTAATACGCAAGCTACACATGTAAACATTTACGTAGAGGCTCCCATTTCTCATAAAAATTAAATGTTTGTTTCAAGAACCCTCATCCATCGAAACTATGAATAATAAAATAAGTAAGTTACACATGTAGAAATTCAATTATTTTAGAATTCACTTCCAATGAGAAATTTCTTTTGTGGAGGTCTTAATTTATTTGCTTAGTATTTTAATCAATTAGGTTGGTTTGTTTGTTTGGTTGCACACAGATTATTTCATGTTGCATTACTAAAATCCCATCATGCTAAATATGATTCAAGAATATATAGTCATAAGTTAATATCATGAAATAAATCACATAAACATGCTTATAACAGTAAATAATAAATCAATAAACGTGTTTTCTATTATTTATAACATGCATCAATGGCGCGCAAATACTAAAATCACATCAAAACATACAAGAACAAATAAAAAAAATTAAAAAGTCCTCGTTGGCCTAAACAAATGAGAGAAAAAACTAAAATCCTATCCTATTAGAAAAGGGAATTTTAATTTACAGATCTTCAATTTGGGCCTCTCCCTGCAGGTTTGAAAATTTGATCTTTTTGTGGAACTGGGCTTTCAAGGCTTATTCGTCTCCAATTTATACAGCTAGGACTGTGAACATATTGCAAACCCTAGTAAGTGTGGAATCAACCCAACGAGCTGCGGCCAACCGGCCCCCACCACGGGATTCACCAAAAACACATGAATAGTAGTACACAGCTTGTGCGTGCTAAAGTACATGTTTCGGCCCCCTCGTATCTAACCGCCCAAGCCTCCACCATGGGGGTGCAGTTGTCGCGATGTTGTCGCGGGTTTCAGTGAGGCCCTTTGAGGCAAGGCTGCATGCACATGCAGGTTGGGCATGCGCGAACCCAAAGGTTCTACGCATGCCTGCCACCACTCACCCCTGGTCTCCACTACAGTCGTCCATACCACACCTAACATTGTCTTGCTATTGTCATTCATCGTCTGCCATCGTGGTGCAAGGATATGTGGGCTACCATTGCACGCAGCAGTAAACCCTACCTAGGGTTTGCAATTCACATGTCACCTGTCATTGCCCTTGACCGCATGTGCATCGGCGACCACTGCCCAGCCTGCTGCACCATGCTCCGCTGGAACCCGACAAGACTAGCAAGGAAGACATTGATACGTGCGTAAAATGACCTATATTTTGATGTGTGCACATGCTTGTATATGGCTATTTTACTCCCGTATCATATGTTTTTGTCGTATTTTGGTTGTGTTTTCGTGTTTTTGTGTTTTGGATGTTGTAGGATAGGTTTTGGGCACAAACGAGCATTTTTGGTGGAGTTTTGGAGAAAAATCGCACGTGTTTGGAGTTTGGAGAGCTCGACCGGCCGAGCGGGTGCAGGACCGGCCGAGTGGGGCTTTCAGAGGGCTCGACCGGCCTAGCAAGTGCAGGACCGACCGAGCGAAGATTCAGAAGGGTTCAGAGGGCTCGACCGGCCGAGCCAGGCCAACAGAGAGCAGACTCGGCCGAGCCAGCTTCGACCGGCCGAGCCTGGTCAATTTTCTCTTAATCTGTGGCAGTTTCCAACTTCGACCGGGCGAGCCATACTTCGACCGGGCAATCCGAGGCCCTGTTTGCTTGTCTATAAAAGGGGAGAAGGTAGTTATTTGAAGAGCTTTTAGTCATTTTTCATAAATCTAGTTAGAATTTCTCCTAGATTCCATTTCCTATCACGATTCATCCAAATTCTAGAGTAACTTAGAGCTTAATTCACCAATCCTTGGAAGAGAAGAGAAGAATCAAGGTGGTAGATCAAGGCATAAAACTCCAATTGGGGAAGATTCCAATCTCTACTTTTCAAATTGTAATGGATGTAATTGAATTCAACTGTGTATTTGTACAATTGAAAGGTATGATGTTCTAATTCATTTTGGATGTTGATTTGAGTAAGGATGCATGATATTGTTCGTTTACTTTCCTTTGAGAGCTTGAATTGCACTAGAACTTGTTCCTAACCTCCTAGGTGTAGGTAAGAGCCAGCTTAGGAGGTAGTTGATGTGAACGCTGCAGCCAATACGCGGGCGGAATCGTCGTGAATAGTGTAGATTCATACGATTTTAGTTCCAATCCATGTGCGGTGCTAGGTCGTAGGGCAATAATTGACGAACTATTTGGAGTGGTCTAGGGCTTAATAACGTGATGGTTTGCAAGTCTTAGATCATCAACCGTTAGCTCGCCGTGACAAGGGGTTAACGAGTGTAGGGTCGATTGCTCAATCTCCTAGGGATTAAAATGTGTTTACATCAATGATTAAACTAATTTGATTGCATCTACACTCATCTCAACATTCTATCTTCCTAATTTGAGAATTTGATTGTCTTGGTTTACCGATTTGG
>JAPKLW010000868.1:107257-206912 GCA_026898455.1 Plectranthus barbatus
TTGTGTAGTTAGAGGTTTAATTTGATTGAACTTTTAGCCGCATCAAGTTTTGGCGCCGTTGCCGGGGAACTTCAATTAGTAGGTTGCTAGATATTGGGGGAAAAGTGAAGCTTGTAGGCTAGGTGTTTGTGTTTTTGTTTCTGTGAATAAATTTGTTGTTTGTTTTTGTATTTGTTGGTACTTTGAGTTTGTTAGATTGTTGTAGGTGTCAAATGGAGAATCATCGAGGCACTCAATCGGAGAGGCTTAACAATTTCCAAAGGGAATTGGATGAGATGAGAGCAAAGATGTTGGAGAGACAACGACCAATGAAGCCAATCCGGTTGGTATTTGAAGAGAGCTACCCATGGATGGAAGAGAGAAGACATGATCGAAAGGTGAAGTCGAATTGGGGATATGAAGAAGAGGAGTGTAGTAATGAAATATATGGAGATAAATGGGGGAATTGTGACCTCTGGAACAACATGAACTATCCCCCATATTATGGCTACTCTCCATGTAGACTCTATGAGGACCAAACTTGGAATCCGTCCATGCCAAGAGTTCATTGTGATGAGTGGGGCAGCCATGATCGTGAAAGAGTTAGAGAAGAGAGATCATCTCGGGAAGCTTTGGAGAGGAAATCGGATAAGCTCGAGGGAAACCTTTTGGAATTAAAAATGCAATTATCCGAACTCTTGAAGAAGGTGAGTGAGAAACCTCATGTGCAAGAGCAACCACTTGACATGGAAATAGGTCTCGAAGGATGTTGTGAGGAAATTTTGGAAGATGAATGTGAGGATGCGGTCATGGTACTAAAGGAAGTAAGATTTCAAGATACAAGAGTAAAGGAGATTCAAGAAGAAGAATTAAGGAAAGAAGATAAAGAGTTACCTCAAGAAGAGAAAGAGGATGATAGCACCAAGGAGGAGAGGATACAAATTAAAAGTGAGAAGAATGGTGTTCTTGTGATAACTTCCCTTGAGGTGATGAAAGAAGTTCCGGCATTGGTACAAAATGACGAAGTGGAGAATCATTATGAGGAAGTTATGCCGGAAAGTCCATGTGGCGATGTGGCACCTACATTTCCTTCAAGATTGATAGACAAGGTGGAAAAGGAGGTGATCCTAGGAGACAAAGTGTATGAATTGGATGATTTGATTGGAAAAGGAGGTGAGAAGTTGTTGATTAATCCAAATGAGGGACAAGTTGAGACTTATATACTTTGGATTCAATTGGATGATGCCTTAGAGATCAAATCAAAGAAGGAATCATCACCTTTTATAGTCGAGTTTGTCAAGACATGCAACCCTCCTTGGAGAGATGATAGGGGTGAAAGAAAAATTGCCTTGGACAAATTGCTCCCAAGTAAATGCAGATTAAGGGAGAAAGGTGAATTAAAAACCCACAAGATTTTTGACAATGGGTGATGCGGTAAGGTCGTCTAGCTACCGACATTAAGGAAGCGCTTGTTGGGAGGCAACCCAACCAATTTTCTTTCTTTTGTTTAATTGCTTTTAGTTGCTTTGATTTTGAATAAATGCCTAGTTTGTTTGGTTTTGTGTTTGTAGGAGGAACTACAAGATCGAGAGGAGTGATGACGCACTGCCTACCTATTTGACAAACTTAGTCTCACTTGACTAAGTTTGGGGGGAATGGCCGGTATTCGTTGTTTTGGTTTATTCTTCTCTTCTATCTCTCTATCTTAGTTTACATTGCTTATTAGTTTAGTTTAGGATTGTTTGAATTGATTTTAAATAATTGGATCTTCGATTGGGTTGTATAATGGTATTGATCTACATCTACTTTGGATTTGGATTTGAATGATGATTTCGATGATTGATATGTGATGATGAATGGATGGAATATTTTGGCAAGCTTACATGTGTTTAATTCTTTCTATTTGGTTTTTGGTATGTGGGATGTGTAATGGTTTGGAATGAATGGTGGAACTTGTAGATATTGCTTTATTTTTGTTGATGAATGGTTTGTGGAAGATGGTGGAAATGAGAATTTTATCGGCTAGTTTATGCTCAATTGTTTGGTGGTGTATGCTTTGTAGTAGGTGCAAATAAGGAATGGAGAGCGGTGATCGTGCCTACTGATGGGTAACGTTTTCTATCGTCTTTCCTACCGTTTAGTTTTGTTACATTTGTGTTTTGGGATGTAGATTGTTGTTAGGATGTTGTGTGCTTGTGTGTGTGTGTGATGAACTCGAACTAGACTTGAGATTTAATCATGATTTACTTAGTGAAGTTTGATGTCTACCTAAACTTATGATAGGGCGGAATCTAGTTTTCGAAGCATGATTTAAGTTTAACTTTTGAATTGCCGAGTTTTGCATGTGGTTAATGCATAGGACTTGACAAAAAGCTGTGAGGTTTGAGCCATGATATTGTCATATCTTTATTGTTTGTGAGTGGCAAGATTGAGAGTACGAGATCTAGAACTTGCATCCGTTCTCTATCTATTGACATGAGTGTGTAACTAGAAAATGATCTTAGGCCATTGTTTCTTAGTCCTACCTTTCACACCGGAGTATAAGGTGGTTGTTATCATGATTTTGCCTTTCATATCTTTGACCCCCGTGATTGAGCTTTATTAGTGAATTTTTCTTGATATAATTAGGACCATATTTGGGGGAAAAGAGTGTATGAGGGTGAATACGGTGATGAGAGTTGGGTTGGGAATTGATTGAATGAATATTGATGGATAGTTGAGGCATGAAAATATGGAATAAAGGATTGGTTTGAATCCTAGGAAAATGAGCACCTACAAAATTTTTTGTGCAAGTGTTTGGGAAAAGAGGCACCGACAAAATGAAAGAATGATGGTGCATTTGAAAAAAAAATGATGATGAAAAGGGAAAAGAAAAGAAAAAAAAAGAGTGTGTGTTATGAAATGGAAAAAAAAGCCTCGGGGTTTGTAGTGGTTCGAAAAGAATAAGTTTGGGGGTTTTGGGAAATTGAGAAGTTCAGTCACTTTGGCCCAAAACCACCCACCTTTTAGTTAGCCACGTTACAACCCGTGAAAAGACCTTTTTGATTCTAGAAACTAACTCGTTGTAGTATAGTGGTGAGAATTGATGCAAGCCTATGGAAATCAAGCTCGATATCTTGTGATTGTGTGGAATCTCATCATCCTTAAACACGTGAGGGAGTGTTTTCGTTTCTTGTATCCATATTTGATGAGTGGTTCATGTCCTTAGCATTAACCGTGTTACAAAGCTAGGTGATAGTCTCGTTTTACTTGAACATGCTAAGATAACTTTGATGAGCTATGAGGTATTGCATGAGGTAGATTGATAGCTTTACTTTGTTTTGATTGAGGACAATCAAAGGTTCAAGTTAGGGGGATTATGATATGTGCGTAAAATGACCTATATTTTGATGTGTGCACATGCTTGTTTGTGGCTATTTTACTCCCGTATCATATGTTTTTGTCGTATTTTGGTTGTGTTTTCGTGTTTTTATGTTTTGGATGTTGTAGGATAGGTTTTGGGCATAAACGAGCATTTTTGGTGGAGTTTTGGAGAAAAATCGCACGTGTTTGGAGTTTGGAGAGCTCAACCGGCCGAGCGGGTGCAGGACCGGCCGAGTGGGGCTTTCAGAGGGCTCGACCGGCCGAGCAAGTGCAGCACCAACCAAGCGAAGATTCAGAAGGGTTCAGAGGGCTCGACCGGCCGAGCCAACTTCGATCGGCCGAGCCAGGCTAACAAAGAGCAGGCTCGGCCGAGCCAGCTTCGATCGGCCGAGCCTGGTCGATTTTCTCTTAATCTGCGGCAGTTTCCAATTTCGACCGGGCGAGCCATACTTCGACCGGGCGATCCGAGGCCCTGTTTGCTTGTCTATAAAAGGGGAGAAGGCAGTTATTTGAAGAGCTTTTGGTCATTTTTCATAAATCTAGTTAGAATTTCTCCTAGATTCCATTTCCTATCACGATTCATCCAAATTCTAGAGTAACTTAGAGCTTAATTCACCAATCCTTGGAAGAGAAGTGAAGAATCAAGGTGGTAGATCAAGGCATATAACTCCAATTGGGGAAGATTCCAATCTCTACTTTTCAAATTGTAATGGATGTAATTGAATTCAACTGTGTATTTGTACAATTGAAAGGTATGATGTTCTAATTCATTTTGGATGTTGATTTGAGTAAGGATGCATGATCATTTGGTTTGAGAATTGTTTGTTTACTTTCCTATGAGAGCTTGAATTGCACTAGATCTTGTTCCTTACCTCCTAGGTGTAGGTAAGAGCCAGCTTAGGAGGTAGTTGATGTGAACGCTGCAGCCAATACGCTGGCGGAATCGTCGTGAATAGTGTAGATTCATACGATTTTAGTTCCAATCTATGTGCGGTGCTAGGTCGTAGGGCAATAATTGACGAACTATTTGGAGTGGTCTAGGGCTTAATAACGTGATGGTTTGCAAGTCTTAGATCATCAACCGTTAGCTCGCCGTGACAAGGGGTTAACGAGTGTAGGGTCGATTGCTCAATCTTCTAGGGATTAAAATGTGTTTACATCAATGATTAACCTAATTTGATTGTATCTACACTCATCTCAACATCCTATCTTCCTAATTTGAGAATTTGATTGTCTTGGTTTACCGATTTGGGAAAGGATTGATCAATTGATGATTGTTGGTTCAATTCCATGCTTGTCTTATATTGTTAGCATAGGTTTAAATTGAATGCTTAGATTGTTAGAAACTACTCAACGATTGTATCATGCCTAGCTATAGGACTTTGCTATAGTATCTCGGTATTCTAGCGGGCGAAGCGGGGAAGGACCTGGATTTGACAAATATTATTCTTGTGTAGTTAGAGGTTTAATTTGATTGAACTTTTAGCCGCATCAGACATCATGTGTTGCATGTGCACACGGAATTGTGTGTTGTGAATTCATAGTACTACTACCATCGACCCCATGGTGTGCTCGCCACTCGTCAAGCCTATGAGTGTGCTCGTGCCACTAAGAGATGGCGTTGGGGTGCTGCACATGGCCATGCACGTTGTATGTCATGCATTCACGGTGTTGTTTCTCTTCGTCATCGTGCTTTTCTACTACTGTTGGACGTCTGCTTGCTAGTTTGACACACACCACCTGTTATCGTTGTAGTGCTGTGGAAAGTCACGTCGTGCACTACACAAATGCAAATGAATATCATGTTTCGTTCTTTATCTTGATCTTAGTGTTCTTTGTTTTTCAACTAAAAAATTTATAACTTGATATTAAATATTTAACTATTGTATTACATCAGTCCTATAAATCAAACCATAGATTTTCTCGTGGTGAAAAAATATATCCACAAGGAGATTATAAAACCGAACAGCCACGAGAAACATAAAAACATCCACATTAATTCTATAATAATAATAATAATATTGCACAATTCATAGACAATTTTAGTTTATGACACAACCATAGATCAAAACTGGGCTCTAATTACAATCCTAGTGTGCTCACATTAAGATAACTTGCTTCGTTTAGAGGTTTAGGAATACATGGGTAATTTGATTATCTCAAATTACAATCCTCTAGCTATTAATCTCCTGATATGTTTTATTACTCTATCAGGAAATTTTGTGAAGACTTTTATAGGATCGCACTTCAAAACAAAAATTGGGAATCCACTCTTTTCCCTCTAATGTGGCCGCTCCTTTTCAAATTAGGTCACTCGTTCCAGTTGTCGAACTGCAATTTATGATTTAGAACTAATGGGAAAATGGGTATTTATAATAGGATCGAATTTTATTTGGCTACGAGTTTTTCGTTGGCCAGATCAGGAACCAGCATGCAAATAATAAAGAGGGTCTCTAAATTAATTAATTTTCATGTTCAACCCCGAACCTAAGTAATTAATTAATATTGATTCATGCCAGCAGAAAATCAATACTAACTTACCACTTTATCACCGCATTAAGAGGAACGGGTTGCATAGGCTCGATATATCCCTATATTTAAGGTTAAAGACATTCATTAATTAATTTAAGCTTTAGTATGCTCTGAATTTAATTAACATCTTTATTCCTGAGTAGTACCACACAACCTTTCATTTATACTTAAACTTAATGAGCCAGCAGGATTTTAGCATAATGAACCTTTTGAGTTACTCAAGGAATGTCACCATCATATATTGGATATGGTTACCGAATTATAGGTCTAAAAGTCATACACAGATTGTTATCGCCCAAGATTTTCCATTCAATTCCTTATGGGTTCGATACTATGTTGTATTAATTTATTCGCCATTATTATACATTTATCTGGTAGAAATATCAGTGATCAAATTAGCGTTATTACCGAAAATTCATAGATTTTATCTTGCTCATAATTTGTTTTAAGGTTTGCTAGATTGAGTTCGTGTTATTTTATTTTATTTACTTCCTTTTCCGTGTGCATGCATTAAAGTTTGTTCTCTGTTTTAATTGATACTAAATCAATCTACATGTCCTACGTCAGTCAACGTAGGCTAATTTTCTTAAAGTATGTCTTTTCAAGTTGTGCAAGAACGCAAGAGCTAAAGTCCAATAGCTTGAAGCTTTTGATCCAGAGAACAAGTCATTTTGTTGGAGGAGAAACAATAGGAAAGAAAGAGGAAAGAAGGGGAAAACAGCAACTCATTTGAAATGACTGACGATCAAAACCCTCCACCACTCAGAGAACCATAGTTGATAGTTGAAGACGTACTGATGCTAATTCACGAGGTTCATAGAATGAGAGATGAGGTGCAAGATTTGAGAGCTAGAAGGGACATTGAGAGGGAAATTGACATTGAGAGGGAAATTGTACAAGGCAATCAGAATCAGATAGTCATCACCCCAAAAATCTGAACGAGTAAGACTAAATGGATGATGAGGAGCCAAATGTCATGGGAAAGAGGTACCCACCACATCCAAGCAATGTGGAAGACCCATATATCCACCTTAGGATGTCCGTAGAGGTCCATGACACAGTCAAGTAGAATGGGCTGAGTCAAGATATCATCAGAATGAGGCTCTTCTCATTCTCTTTGAATTATCAGGCAAGATCCAGATATGTTGGGCAACATTGCAGAACCACCAGATGTGGGAAGAGTTGAGAGCCGAATCTCTCTCAAACTTCTTCCTACCCACTGTCATTATTCAAAAAAAGATAGATATCATGCAATTTTTTCAAAATGCCGATGAGAATTTGTATGAAGCCTGGATGAGATTTAATGACTTGCTCAAAGCTTGCCCAAGCCATGGTATCAATACTAAGATGCAGGCCCACATCTTCTTTAGAGGGATGAATGAGCACACCAAGGACTTGGTGGATACCTCATCTAGAGGATCTATCATGATCAAGTCTGCATGTAATGTGATGAAGCACTTTAGAGAGATATCTATCACATGCAGAAATGGTCCAACCTGAGACAATATCAAGCAAGGATAGTAGAATCAGTGAGAGGAGATTATCTGGGTGCAAAGGTGCAGAGAATCTGGGGGGGACCTAGATAGACTTAGCACCAGTGATTCCACAGTGGTTGTTACACAAGTTCAGTCTGATCCCATTATTGATGTTAATTTTGTGAACCGAGGGGTAATCAGAATAATTAATGCAGTGGGGGATACCAAGGTAAGCAGGCTTATCACCAGAGCACTGCAAGGAATCACCAGGGTTCAATATTCAGAATGGTAAGGTTGTGGAGCCAAAGAAGGGCAACTTGGATAACTTGTTGGCCAAGTTCTTTAAAGTGTCAGATTATAGTTTAGGAAAGCTAGAGCAGGAGGTTTATAGGATCAATAATAAGGTTGACTAGGTAAACAAGCATGTACAAATAATTGAGACACATGTTAGCCAGATTGCCACTTCAATAGGTGCACAACACAAGGCAAGACAACTTCCGAGCAGTACCGAGGTCAACCCACATAATCAAAAGTCATGCAAGGTAATAACTTTGAGGTTCGGTACGATATTTGAGGGTCCAGAGATACCCAAGGTCGAGTTTGGGAAGAAGTAGAGTAGGATCTCAAAGATGATGCCTCTATTTTGACCGACGTAGAATATGTGTTGGTCAATAGAATTGAGTGGCGGTTAACATTGATGGAAGGCCGACGCATCAAGTTTCAATCGAAGGATCCATGTCAAACAATGCAACATGCATCGATCGATGCAGAAGTCAGTGGGCAACGACCAACGTGGCTCCAAATTGGTCGACACAGAGGCCCATTTAGGGCAAAAATTCTAAGAAAATAGCTGATCATTTGCCTCCAATGTCTTTCCCTCTAAGATTTGCAAATAATAATGAAGACTCAAAGTTTGCAAGGTTCGTGGAGAACCTAAGGAAGGTAAGTATTAATTTACCTCTTATTAAAGTCTTGCGAGAGATTCTCGGATACATGAAGTTTCTCCAAAAATTGATGGGTGATAAGAAAAAATTGTGGAGAATGAAATTGTCAAGAACAAGGAGGAGTGCAACCTGGTACTGCAAAAGAAGGTGCCCATCAAGACAAGAGATGTGGGATACTTCTCGATTTTAGTTAAGATCCATGGAAACATGTTTCAGAAAGTAATGTGTGATACTGGTGCTAGTATCATTCTGATGTCGTACTCCATCTATAAGAATCTTAACATTAGAGGAGATGAGGCCAACCATGATTACTCTGCAGATGGCGGACCACACTTATCCTTCCCAAAATGTATACTTGAAGATTTACTCATTCGTGGGGGTTATATTTTCTTTCGTGCAGGTTTTGTGGTACATGAGATGAAGGAGGATGAGAACATGCTCATGATCTTGGGGCGTGAGTTTCTAGATACTAGTGGTGCACTCATTGATGTGCGAAAAGGAGAGATCACACTCCGAGTAATGATAAAGAGATCACTTTTGTGTTCAACAAGAGTAGGCAGCAATATGATTGTAACTAGATCTCTGTGGAAGAAGAGTTCGAGTGAGAAGATACTAAGGATAAGGATGATGAGGTTAAATGGGAGAAAGGGAATGAGATGAAAAAAAAATTCAATTAATTCATCTCTTTCTGAGCTCAGTAATTCCATTCAATATAGGAGGTGTATATGGTTGATGCCAGAGGTCTTCGTGTATGGACCAAGCCTCCCTAGTGAATTCTGAGGTACCGTTGAGTTACGACATTAACTAAATCACTTGTTGGTAGATAACCAAATGTTTACTTGTTTTATTCTACTTTTTAATGTTGTATTTTATCCATTCTTTATTTTTATTTCACCTTTTGCATGTACAAAAAAAATGTTGAAATGTGCGCTCTGTTTTGACCGATGCATAATGTATCGGTCGACATGCACTCTGGATGAGAGATCGACTAGCACGCCACGATGATCAAAGTAGGACATGAGACTTAAGTTCCATGTTGATCAGCACATCCTGTGTCAATCGACGTGCATATTGGTGTACAGTTGTAGTGATCGAAATGGAGAAAATGAGATAAAAAGTTGATGTCTGAGATCAATTACCAGATTTAGTTCCCACACTAGTCTGATTTTCAAACTTATTCACTCATTGAGTAAAATTAGTTTTAGGGGATGTGGACAAGGGTTGGATCTATCTTATATCCTTTATTTATTCTGCAATTTGCATTTAAATTTACGCCCACAAAAAATTTTTAGTGTTTTGTGGGGGATTTTTTTTAATTTTATTCAATATGAGCAAGATAGTGAGATTGAAAATGATTCATAGTTGAGTTCGAATTTATTTTGATTATGGTTCATATACCCATGAATGTAGAATACCTTATAATAGATTGGATTGTTATGTACACTTGCATGCTATTTGAGTAGCTTTGAAGTTTTTTTATGGAAGAAAAACTAATCCAAGTGAGATTTGAGTCTGATTTGTTTGATGTGAGACTTACATGAATGTTTAACATTCTCTAGAACTTGTTTTGGTTATGTTTTGAGACTACATAATGTGCACAAGTCCAGAAAATGATATTGGGCCATTTTTGTTAGCCCAATTATCCCAAGCATTGTCCATTATATCATTATACTCCTTTTCAGCACATTTGAGCCTTATTTCATTTTTTTCGATCTAGTCTATGAGATTTTAATGAAAAGGGTGAATGCTACCTTGTCTATGAGGTTTGGGAAAAATAACAAGGAGAAAAGTGTGGGTTGGATAAGAAATTATTCAAATTGGAAAAACAAAAGAAAAAGAAGCTCTATAAAAAATGCATCCCTATAACTTCTCCGGAAGGGAAAAAGAAAAAAAATGTATAGAGTGTAAAAGGATTGAAAAGAGCTATTTTGGTTTTAGTTGTCATATCTTAGGAGAATGTGGATGAAGATAGATATTGGTTTTTTATTTTTTTAGAGTCATGAACTCAATATGTTACTTTAGTCACTTGGTCATATTTCCCTACCTTTCAGAAAAAAGCTTACATGACAACCAAAAAGAAGTCCTTTTTTATTCAAGTCTTGTGTGCATATTTGAGCAGTAGTGAAATTAGAATATTTTGCAAATCTGTGGTATAAATTTATTCATGCATGATTTGAGTGATTTCATTATCCAAACACTTGTGTAATGAGCGATACACTTCCTATGAGTCTTCCATAGTGAATTAATTTTCCAACTCTTTCGAGTTGCTTTAGTATTATGGATATTCAGTTTTTTATTATGATGGATCTTGTGTTGTGAGGCATTGCACTTCCCAACTGCATGATCTTATGATTTATTCTTGCCTATAGATTGAGGACAATCAAACATTCAAGTTTGGGGGATTGATAAGCTCGTAGATTTACTCACTTATTGTTATTATTTTCTTATTATTTTATGTAATTTTGTTAGTTTATTGTTATATGTTATGCATGAGTATGTTTAGTAGGTATTGTGCTTGTGGTGGTTAATTTCACAGGAAAATATGTGTAGTCGGAGAAAAAGTGTGTAAGTGAAGAGGAAATCCGCCTAGAAACAGTCTGTTTTGACCAACATACGGGATTTGTGATGCCGAGCATTCCGGTCAACGTGGGTGCATCAATCAACGCCATCTATGTCAATCAACGCACGTGCTCCAGATGCGGGAATTGGTCAAATCATGATCAAACTCAGATTTTGGGCCAAAATACCTCAACAAGTCCTTTACCTAAAGTTCAAGCCTACAAATCCATCACTAGTATATATAGCCAAATAATTAGGTTATTGCAGGATTCAGCCTTTTTTTCACAGCTTTTAAAGTTCAAGGAGTTGGATCATCTATACTTTCTTGTAAGTCTTTATTTTTTATACAATTTAATATTCCTCTTGCGATGTTTTTGTCTGCTATGAGTAGCTAGAAACCCTAGCGGATTATAAGGTTCGTACAATAATTATGGATACATGTTAGAATTAACTCAAATTACTTGTTGGTGGTATAATATCATGGTTTAATTAATTAATATAAATTCAAATAAAGGATCGAGAGATTAAAATGAATCTAGGTTTATAATTATCAATTTAAGGACTGAAAGGTGAAAATTGATAATAGGAAGAGGATCATTGATGCAATTGATCTATGTCTAAAAAAGAAGAATTAGTTTTAAGGATTAAAATTTGATGATTTCACAAGATTGATTAATAATGTGTTCTTGACACCCAAAAGGTATAAAGAGTCACATATTAATAATCTAAGTTATTATTTACTGACCTATGAATTATATCAACATAATCAAATTTCCCACTCGTTGCAAGTTTTGTAATGTTGGGAAATCTGTCCAAGGTTTCCTTTCCCAGTAGCTTACTTGTTTAGATTATAGTTTTGGTGGATCAAATCCTAAGTCCTGCCAGCGTCAGTTGTCTCTACATAGCTCTAGTCTTAAATGTAAAGTCCTGTTTAGGTCTTTTGAGTTGTAAGTCGCAGCCGATCAAGACTCATGCTGACACTGTTCACCAGCATGAGTAACGCTTACCACTGGCTACTGTTCACCAGTTGGGAAAAGTTTCATCAGCAGGCGGCTGACAAAGACTCGCGCTGACACTGTTCACCAGCGGTGTGGAGCACATATGACTGGCCACTGTTCACCAGTTGGGAAGGATTTCATCAGCAGGCGGCTGACAAACCTTACCAGGAGAATGCGTGTTCTTACACTATTCACCAGCAGTGATTTCACCAGTCATGGGAGATTCCAAGAAGAATTAACATCCAGACTTTTGGTAGACTTTGATGATGCCAGGGCAAGTCACCAGCAGAGACTGCCAGCACGAGATCACCAGTATGATCTACCAGTCAGATGTTACCAGCAGAATTCCAGACTCTCTCTCCCTGCGTAGTAGAGACAAGAAGAAGATTCTCTGAGGAATCGACTGACAAAGGATGACTTTAAGGAAGGATAACTTAAAGTCTTTCAGTCACAAGACGCCAGTCTTATTCCTCGGACTGACTTAAAGAGCCGTTCTGACACAAAGAGATCTGTGTCAGATAAAGCGGTCAAAAGTATGGTTCCTTTCCGGAAAAACATACCTGCCGCCGTCAGAAGGACATCCGAGGTCTGACATCTTTCCGGATGCGTCCAAACAGCTAGAAAGTTTGAATCGGTTCCTGCGGCTATAAATACGTCGCAACCACCAACATTCAAACTCTCGGTTGCTCGGTTGACACATTGAATATTCAGATATCTCTGCTCAACCACCGAAAGAACTGAAGTTATTGCAAGAACGCAAAAAGTACTTTCGAGGCTTTTCATAAAAGCTTTCCGTGTGTTGATTTATCAAACACGAGACTTCAAGCTTTAAGCTTGTAAGTTAAAGATCTCACTTGGTGTTCTTTCTCCTTCGAGAGAGTTCACAGCAGCTCCTGTGCTCACCAGCACTCGAGTTATTACGGGCATTCTGTCGTAGAGACCGTTACGTTCTTGGGAGAACTAAAGCACCCAGCTAGCTGTGGAGGTTGAAGTGACGTGCTCGCACTCCATTAGCTGTGAAGAGTTGAAGAAGGATCCAGGACCGGGAGCGGTTGATCTAGTAAACTGGTGGACGAGACATTCACCAGCTAGAGATAGATCGTAGGAGACCTGTACCTGATTACTCTTAGTGGAATTTCCAGTGCTTCGACTGGAGAGTGGACGTAGATCGATTGATCGAACCACTATAAAATCCTTTGTTATTTATCAGCTTTCAGTCTTTCATTCACATTTTAAACCCAGCACTCAAGTGCTGGAGTATATTCAGAAACTGATATAATTGTGCAAACAAGGCTAAAATATTCTAAGTATTGAATCACCAGCTGACCAGTTGTCAGCTGCGTACTGATTAACCAGCACCAGCTGACCAGTTGCCAGTTGTCAGCTGTGTGTAAGTAGCGTGCAAGAAAACACTTTATATTATTTCCGCTGAGTAACGTATTACACTCTGAAAAACCGGGACCAACATGTAATTATGAGTTAATTGATTCGTGCATATATCCAGATATATTATATGTCCTAAAATTTGTATTATTTACTTTTTTAAAACCCTTTCTTTCTAGCTGATGTTTGCAAATTTAAAAAAAAATCCTTATCAAAGATTTTGATTTGCTCAAATAATAAACCAAGCGATTATAATTAGTACATGAGATAATTTCGCCATTCAATTCCCGAGGGGTCTGCTCTATAAATTTATTTGCCACTACTCCACTTTTATCTGGTATAAATATTAGTGATCGATTACCATTAGAAACGGGGTAATTGGTGTGATACATTCATCCTTTAGCGAAATTCCCCCCGCCTCAACTCATTCGGCTTTAACATCATGAGGTCGTTGATCCTCTCAGTTGACTCCTTCAACTGAGGTTTTCCATGTCTTTCTTTTTAAAGTCTCGACATTTACACCCTCTCAGTTATCTTTGATCATAATTAAGGATAATTTTGCAAAGCAAGAACCTACACACAAGGTATTTGTCTAAGTGCGAATCGTTTATGATTAGTCCACGCAAGAAATCCTTTCAAAATCAAAGTTTCAAATGTTTTGAGCTCACTAGTCTCTTCTTTAGTAGTTCTCCATTTCATTTTAGCATAATGAAATTTTTTATGATGTTGTATGCAAAAAGATGTGTGTGTGTGTGATAATTTTGTCTAGAAACAAGTTTCTTCAAAATATCTTGGGAACTATATCCCGATGCACTCTAGACAGTAATACTTGGTTTCCTTGAAAATATTCCTCGACCAAGGTACTTGGTTTCTCCATCATGGCAGTTGTGTTCGTTTCTAAACTGGCGTTTTTGCTGCTTAGGATAAGGCCTCCGATGTGATTGCTCAATATTAGGTAATCTCCAACTATTTTGAAAATAGTCAGGTAGCCTACCGTCATTTTCAAATGACTCAGAGACCTCCAGTTATTCTTTCGATAATTGAAAAAATCAATTGAATGCTTGGTCAGTTTTGGGCGAGAGACAACATGTCTCTCTCTTGTCAGTTGTCCCTTAGACAAGTTTTAACACTTCACCTCCGAAGGTACTGTCTTTGAGTGTGTTTTCGTGGGAAAGATAATTTTGTCACTCAAATTTTCTCGTGAGCTTTCTAAAGATAAGATGATTTACTTAGCTCATGGGTCAATCTTTTGACCCCATCTTTCAAGAGATAATTTTCTGATGAAATAAAATTCAGCAATTTACAAATATGCGCAAGTCTCTTTGAGAAAAAAAATAAAGACAAAAATATTTGGCTCAGAGTGACACAAATTAGTTGTGTTAAATGCATGCTCTAAAGTAGTTTAAGGTCATGTCCTACTAGATTTGTGCATCTTGATCGTGGTAGGTGGCCACCTACGGATCACATTTGTAAACAAATATTATACCTTGTAGAAATATGTGCACGTTCATTTAAAACTATTTTGGTGTCATGGGAGGATTTTCAAATGTTTAAAACTCCATATGAGACCCACTAAAAGGCATGACAAAAATATTTATGTATATTGTTTCAGATATGTGTCTACTGAGTACCTTCGTGTATTTAGCTAGGGGTGATCACAAGCCGAGTCGAGCTGAGTATGGTCAGGCTTGAGCTCGAGCTCGAGCTCGGCTCGATCGAGCTCAAATTTTTAAGCTCGAGCTCAACTCGGTTCGATCAAGCTCGATAGATTTGATTTATTTTAATTTTTAATAATATTATTTATGATTAAATAATAAATTTAAGAATTAAAATTAAAATTATATTACACTCGATAAGGCTCGCAAGCCTAGCTCGAACCCAAGCTCGAGATTGATAAGGCTCGCGAGCCTATCAAATCGAGCTAGAGCTGGAGTTCGACAACTACTCGAATAGCTCGAGCTCGGCTTGATAACTATTAAGTCAATTTCGAATTTTTTTCGAGCCGATCTTGAGTAGCTCGTGAGCCCGCTTGATTCATGTTCACCCTTATATTTAGCCATGTACATTATTTCTAAAATGTGCAAGATGAGCTCGCAGGTTGAGCTTAAAGACAAATTCATTATGTAATAGTTACAGGAAGAAGTGAGTATCTTTACCTACCCTTTCCTTGTTAACTTCTGCTGCTAACGAAACTCACTTTTTATTGTTAAATAATTTGTGACGCAATTCATACTATTTCAATGTTAATTGGGGAGCTTTAAGAGTTGATGTTCAGCCCGTACTTGAGATAAATGTTGGATGTTCTTTCATTAAATTCTCTTGAATTACGATGTTAATTTTATGAATGTTATTTCCTCTAGTAGATCTATTACGCACTTCATTTAATTTACATTATTTTGAAAATTGGACGTGACATAGGTAGACAATTGTAATAAAGGTAGTAAGAGGAGGGACCTCATTAATTTATTTTTATTAAAGTGTCTTATTTTCTAGAAATGATGTTATGGGTTTAAATGATAAGACAAATTATCAGATCATACGGTCTCATCATTTTTATTGTAAGACGAATTTAATAAAATAATGTGTTCCTTTATTGCAAATGATGTACTTCTTTGTTGCAAATAATGTAATTTTTAAAAATAAAATGATGTATTTAACTTATTGAAATGATACATTAATGTTTGTCTCAAAATAAAAAATGATGAGACCGTTTCTCAGATACCAACTCAAATGATAATATGTTTAATCTATAATTGACATATAAAAAGAGCTTTTGTCACTTATTACGGTTGTAGTAATAAAAATATCTCACCTGTAATTAACAGATCATGTGATTGAAATTCTCAAAAATATTGATGTGTATAAATTTAAGTAAATGTGTATCTTTATTAAAAAGAATTTAAATTTACAGGTGGCAATGGAAGTGTGAGAAAGTGAGCCGTAAATTTAGAAACATAGTGGAAAAGCATCTCTAACAGCTAGAAAAAGAAGCCCACAACCAGCGAAGCATACGTATAAAACAAACACCCCTACTAACTAAAATAATTGTTTTATATTTTCAAAAATACTTCATATATACAGAATTTCGAATAAAGATTTTCAAACACCGTCATCTTCTCATTTTATAAGAAAAATACCTTTGCTTTATAAATAATCATCCTCTCACATCTATATATATACTAGGAGTAGATTTCTTGATAAAACTTTGTTTATACTAAATATAAATAAATGTATACCTTTTATTTATATTAAAAACTAGTCAAAATTATTATGCTTTAAAAATATATTCATCATTCAAACTCATGTTTATTATATATCTAATGCATATTTTTATAAATATGTATTATGCTTAAAATTAATTTATTAAAAAGATTCTCAACCATTAATTTAATTCATTTAAAGGGTCTATTTATATTTAATAAAATTTAATATTATGAGAGATAAGATCATGTCAAATAGAATTATCCTGTGAAAAAAAAAAAAAGAATTAATCATATGTATTAGATCTAAATAAATTAAAGGTTGATATAAAACCAAGTAATAACTAAAATATAATCAAACAACAAAGTAATCAAACAATAACTAAAATATAATAAAGCAATGTTGTATCAAGCAACAAACTGAACACGATCAAGCAACGTAATAAACATAATCAAGCAACTCTCTCACTTTCTCACAAGGGAACTTTTCTCATGGATCCGCCATATATATATATATATATATATATATATATATATAGGCGTAATCATATCACAAGTCCCATTTAGATGGGAGATGAGAATTAATTCTATCCTTCTATTTCTCAAATTGAGCTGTCCAGATTTAAGATTACAAATCTTCTAATTTATTGTTTTATTAATTAATTTAATGTAATAAGGGATGTTTGGTATTTTTGCATTTGATTAGATTCTTTCCTAACTAATTTTGCAAAGATTGTGAAAGGTATGATCCTCTCTATCGTTCTATTTTCTATCCGTATCTCCATTCCTACAATTCAACACGTTTGAAGAAAATCAATCTGTATCTTCATCCATACAATTCAAAACGATTGAAGAAAATCAATCTGTATGTTCGTTCTCCCACCATCCACCGACATTTTCGTCCTCTCTCTCTCTTCCGCTAGTGACGACGTCGCCATCCCACCCCACCATATTTTAACCTATCTGCAACAAAGAAAATGAAGATGGTGCAACGAGATCGGTGGAAAAGAGTACAAATGGTTGCAAAACTGAACCAATTCATTCAAGAATCTCTTACAACGGTTTTCCCAACTAAACAAGATGTTGGGAATTTGATATTGCAGTTAACAACACCAATATCGAAGAAACAACTCGACAGAGGAGTGAGTGTTGTTAATTTTCGCCTCTATAATTTAATTGTTTATTTAGGGACTTTTTTATTTTTTAGATATAAGTTGCATTATTTAAGCCTGTAAATTTGCATTATATACGCCTGCAAAGTTGCAGTATTTTTAAAGGGATGATTGAAGTTTTTAGAAAATAGTTATTTAATTCTTTGATGTAAGTTACATTATTTAAGCCTGTAAATTTGCATTATATACGTCTATACAGTTGAAGTATCTTTAATGGGATGATTGAAGTTTTTAGAATATAGTTGTTTATTTCTTTGATGTAAGTTGCATTATTTAAGCCTGTAAATTTACATTATATACGCCTGTAAATTTGAATTATATACGCATGTAAAGTTGCAGTATTTCATAGATTGATTGAGGTTTTAGAAAAACTTAAAACACTGTTTCTGCAACCCAAATAATATATTAAAGTGTTGAATGTGAAATTTTTTACCTGTTCTACGGAATTCTTCTCGGTTTTATTTTTTTCCTATGCGCGAATGCAGTTTTGAGAAGAAACTCAGAAATCGGGGAGAATTTACGCGAGATAAATTCAGAGAAATGTCAAATTGGATTTTTTTGGGGGAAATTTTATTTTCGTAATCTATATTTTCGGAATGAAAATCCCACGCAGGAAATCAGCGTGAATTTCAAGGGATTTGAATTAATTCCTGGTAGTTGGGTTTGCATCTTTACATAAATACCTTACTCTCCAACTTTTTTTCATTACCGAATGCACCTTTTTAATTTCGCCCATCAAAGTGAACTCAACCGTCCGAACACATATTTGGATGTACATGATTCATTCTCATCTCTCATCTAAGAGACCACTTGTTACTTTATCGCACCCATATATATATATATATAAAAGAAATAAACTAGGAATTTCTTATTATGACTGTAAAATATTTCATTACAATGGGTGTAATACTTCATTATATATAAGCACATATGATATGATGAACTTAATATATATATATATATATATATATATATATATCAGGCCATATAGTATTAGATTATAGAAAGAGAAAGAGATAGATGTAATGTGATGAGAAGTGTTATTTTCATCATCTATTACGTAGCATTCACCTCATGAAAATGTAGCCAAATTTTAGAGATGCCCCCTTCCCTTTGATGCTTACCCAACCTTACTTCTCCACCCCTCATTCTTTTCCTTCTTTTACTATTATACCCTTCTATTTCCATTTTTCTCTTAATTGACGATTATACCCTCCCAAGAGATTTCCTCAATTATTACCACCTCCTAATTTTCCTTTCTTTTCTTATAGCTATACTACCTACATAATGTATGAATACAAAATACATAATGTTTTATATTTTGAAATAATATTTTACGAAAATCTCAAACTCATAACTTCTTGAACATGGACAAGACACTTTGTTTATTACTACCATTGTTACAAAAGGTGTGTAAAAAGTTTGAATTGATGTCCTCTACTAGGATGTTCCAGTTTAAATAAATACATTTTTATTGAAAAAAAAGTTGGAATTAGTAAAAATTAAAATTATGTGATTCAAATATAATTTTGATGGAGTCCAAGGTGCAGTTCAAGAGCAAAATTCAACCTATATTCTTAGTGAACCTATGACGAGAGTTAGGGCTAAGAAGCTAATAACTAATTAAATTCAAAATTAAATAATTTTAAGCCCAAATTAAATCAATTAAGCCCAGATGTCATAATTAAATTAATTCATCTTGATCCAATTTAAATTTCAACTCCGATGGGCTTCTTGAATACTTCTTGAGCTCAAATCTCTTTAATCAGCACTTGCAATCCATCTCTTAGCTTCTTGACCCTAGGAATATAAGTTGGATCTTGTTCTTGAACTGCATTTTAGGCTCCATCAAATTTTTTAGAGAGTTGGAGGTTTCTAATAGAAATATGACATATTAAATAGTTACTTGAAGTACAAATATTGAATGTGAAAATAGGATGTAGGATGTGAATGATTAATCTATATAATCTGCAAAAGTTAAATGCAAGTCTGTGTTATTATGTTAACGGAGTTGTAGACTCAAAGAAAGGGTAAGAAATTGATTAGGGGTGGGGTGGGGTCCCCTTTTGTGAGCTCCATTTATATTATTTATTTATTTATGCCCTCAAAAAGAAATATTAGGAATTCTGAGTTATCAACTTATCTTAATCACAATCATACGTAATCTCTTCTTTTTTTTATTATTATATTATACGTGTTTCGGCTCTCTCTTTTTTTATTATTCCTGTTTTTCGGCGGTGAAACAATCATTTGTCCCCATTCTCTCTCTCTCTCTCCACAAACATACATTTATATATAAAACGGGTGATAGGCTACTTATGGTTAGAGTAATCATACAGTCGGTTCCATAAAATAAAATATTAAATGAATCATTTAAAACGCTAATCTAAAAATTTTGTAAAATTTAAATTGAACCATTCGAATAAATTTTGATTCGAAACTAAACCGAACTGAAGCTTTCAGTTTGATTTCAGATCAGTTTGGGCCGAACTTATTTCCCTTTTATTGTTATATTATATAAATTGCTTAATTTAAAAAATTTATATTTTTAATAAATCACACATATTTAACAATAGTAAAACATGATATATACACTTAATACATAATCTTACAAATAATTTAACTTAAACTGTATAAAATTAAATATAATAATAATGTTTCGATCAATTTGATTAAAATCGATCCCCTAACCCTTCAACCCAAACTGAATTGAAATTTATTCAGTTTGAGAATTTCTTTTACACAACTAAAATAAAAATCATCTTTCGACCTAATTGAAACCTACCTAAACCTTTCGATTTGGTTCAATTTGTGGTTTACAGTTTGAATTTGTTTACCCCTAGTCATGGTAAATATTTTAAAATATGAAAAATATATTTTGATCTTTAATTATAATGAATTGATGGTCAAGATTGAATTTTCTCAATAAATAATTATGCAATTTAATGAAGATTATTATACTTTTTCAACTTTGTGATGCAATAATTAAACATTTTGTTTATAAGTATAGAAGGGACACCTCTTTTTCATTGATATTGTATACTCCACTTTTAAAAGTAATAATAATAATTAAGATAATGTATATTTTTAATAGGACATCTATTAATTTCTAAAAATCATAATAATAATACACTGATTAGCACGGAGTCCTATATAAATATAATGTTATGTATGTATGTTTTCATGCAAATAATTTGAAGAGTGTTGGGGAGCGGCCCAAGCGGGCACAATACCGTTAATAAGTTTTGTCCACGCATATAGTTTTTTAATTAATAAAGATTTTTAATTCAAAAGTTTGTGTTACAAGATACTTCGAAATTTCTGTTGCTATATATTTTGGATTTGATCTCAATAAGTCTTGATAAAACAAAAGAAGAAAAATGGGAATTTAATGAGCTAAAGTATCTCCAATATGGGAATCTCATGTGTAAAATATATCTTTTAGATTTATCATTATTATTAGAAATATAGCGAATTCATTTTAGACTCAATTCCCGGCCAATCTTTTTAATGTAACTTTAATTGAGGGCAAAAACTTTAATTTCATCAAAGATTACTAAACTATCTTATTTGTATCAAATTAAGTACTAAACTTTCATTTGTTTAAAAATGTATCAAACTAATATTTTATATTATTAGTGGTTTAAATTCAAATATTCTTATTTATTTGATCATACATGATAATTATAGTACACATAAATTACCACATGTATGGTACTAATTTTTAATTAAATATTAAAATGTAAAATCACTTATTTAAACGCTATTATATATTACATGCGCAACCACCGATCCCTTAAAACATAATTGATATCATCTAAAATAAATTATTGTTCATTGAAGAGTTCACTAATCACTGATTCTCGTTCTTGAAAGTTCATTGATTTGTTAAAATAAGAATTATATAAAAAAGTATTGAAACTCTAATTCCTCACGTTTTATGACTACAAAAATTGAAAAAAAGGAAATCCACAAATTAAAATTTTCAATTTTATCGAAAAGTGTGCGTGGGAGAGATAAGATTTGAAAATGCAATTTTAAATTTTAATATTTTAATTAATAATTAAACATAATATATGTGACAATGTATGTGTGATATAATATATGATAAAAAGAATAGGAGATTTTGATTTAAAACCATCAACAATATAAATTATTAGTTTGATACCCATTTTGAAACAAATAAAAATTTAGTACCAAATTTGATACAACTAAGATAGTTTAGTAACTTATGATGAAATTAACCCAACTTAAATTCTTGATCTGTTGTAAATAAATAAAATATTTTAATCCCTTGTATCTTGATTAACGACAAAGACTTTGTTAAAGTTTAATTACAGTCATACTTGAATAGTAGTAATTTTATTAAATTATATGACCTTGATGTTAAGGAATTGTAAAGCAAAATATCATAATCTTTCTTTAAAAAGAAAAAAGGAATTTCCAGAATAATCCTATTTCAAAATTAAAATCTGAAACATGCAATGAAATGTTGCAATTATCAATATTATATAAGGTATTGTAACTGCAGTATTGAAAATATGTAATGAAATAGAAAGCTCAAAATTATAGGAATATCAATATTGTGAATTTGGATTAGCTCGCCGTGATCAATTTGAAAGCCATATAATTTGAGGTAACAAGCAGTTAATTATCACAATTTTATTAAATATACAATTTTTTTTTCTTTTTTGCCAAACTGGCACCTGAAGTCTGAAACCATAAGTTTTAAATTGAATATTTTTTTCATATAATAAAATATTGTTGGTATGTGGTGTACATTCCTTTATTTCCTTATATAAAAGAACTCATATGATTATATGGGTTGATGCACTATCTGACATTCTTTATTTTTAGGTAATTAATTATCCAAGAACCAACAATAAACGTGTATTTTTTTTAAAGCATGTATGATTAATTAATTTTAAATATATCGGAAATATTTCCTTAATACAGTATATTCAGACACTAATTAAATTCGTGGGATAAGTGAAATGCATAATAACTCCCTTCGTCCGGGGTGGAAAGCTCCCTTTCTTTTTGGCACGAAAATTAAGAGTTGTGAGCGTAGAATGAATTAGTAAAATTAATATTTTATTATTATATATGTGTGAAAAAGTTGTCATTTTTAGAAAGGGAACTATTCGAACGGGACACCAAATTCGATAAGTGGACTATTCGAGCAGGATGGAGGAAGTATAATTTAAGAAAACTGGTCAATTACTAAATTTTCCAAAATAACCCTGAACTAATTGGAATATTTTATGATAATAAAAAAATTGTTTACGGCATGCACATCGCGCAAGGGATAATATAGCTATCTTATAAATCAACCATTATTCGAAACAATGTTCATCAACTAATTCGAAAGTTTAATGTCAAAATATCAACATCGGAATATCATGGACCAACTTTAGCTAATTTATGAGATGCCTCATTAGTTTCTCTAAACATATAAATTAAAACCATTTCTTTAACTCTTTTAAAGTAGCAATCATGTCTGGAGTCAGCCATTCGGATCCTCCACCATTATAACGAAATTCTTGAACTGCACCACTTGAATCTGAATAGAGAACAATAGGTCATATATTTTCTTGAAGGCAAAACCCAATTCCATAGAATGCCACGATCATCTCAGCATAAAAAACTAATTCCTGACGAGTAATAAATTTTGTCAGTGCTGCTATTACACATTCTTTAGTGTTACGAATTATAGCTCCAACTCCATACTTTTCCAAATCTTTATTGTAGCAAGAATCTACATCAACTCTAAGCATTCCACTCTTTGGAGGAATCTAATTGATATGTTCGTAAAATGACATATTTTTTAATGTATGAGCGTGCATGTTTGTGTCCATTTTACTCCCATGTCATATGTTTTTGTTGTTCTTTTGTTGTGTTTTCGTGTTTTTGTGTTTTGAATGTTGTAGGATATGTTTTGGGCATAAAACAATACTTTTGGATGAGTTTTGAATGAAAATCGCCCGAGCTAGGAGTCAAAGGGAAGCAGGATCGACCGAGCGGAGCAGAAAGGGTGCAGGGGATTTCAGAGACTTCGCCCGGCTGAGCCAAACTTGGCTCGGTCGAGCCAAGCCCTTTAGAGAGGTGGCTCGGTCGAGCATGGCCCTTCAGAGAGATGGCTCGGCCGAGCCACCCTTGGCTCGGCCGAGCCGAACCGAGATTTATCTTGGTGGGTTTTTCCAGTTTTCAATCGATCCCTGGCGATCCGTGGTTGGCTCAGGCGATCCGAGACCCTGTTTGCTCATTATAAAAGGGAGAAAAATGGTTATTTTGATAACTTTTTAATAACTTTGGATAACCTCCTCCTAAATTCTCTCTACGATTCCCATTTCCATCCCTTCAAAATCCTTACCCAAGGTATCAATCAGCTAATTCATCAATCCTTGGAAAAGAATTGAAGATCCAAGGGGGTAGATCAAGACCTAGCAAATCCAATTGGGGAAGATTTCACTTTCTACTTATGAATTATAATGGATGTATTTGATTTAAACTTTGTATTATTACAATTGAGAGGTATGTTGCTCTAATTCAATTTGGATGTTGATTTGAACAAGGATGCATGAAAATTAGGTTTGATAATTGTTTGTTTACTTCCCTTTGAGAGCTTGAATTGCACTAGATCTTGTTCCTTACCTCTTAGGTGTAGGTAATAGCCAGCTTAGGAGGTATTTGACGTGAACGCTGCAGCCAACACGTGGGCGGAATCGTCGTGAATAGTGTAGATTCATACGATTTTAGCTCCAATCCTTGTGCGGTGCTAGGTCGTAGTGTAATAATTGACGTTCTATTTGGAGTGGTCTAGGACTTAATAACGTAGCTATTTGCGAGTCTTAGCATCATCAACCGTTAGCTCGCCGTGACAAGGGGTTAACGAGTGTAGGGTCGATTGCTCAATTTCCTAAGGATTAAAATGTGTTTACATCAATGATTAACTTAATTGGATTAAATCTACGTATATTTCAACATCCTATCTACCTCATTTGAGTATTTCTTGTCTTGGTTTACCAAAGTGTGGAGGGAAGTGATTTGATTGATTGAGATTGAATGTCGATTTTTGGTTTAATTCATTACTTGTTATATGTTGTTAGCATAGGTTTAAATTGATTACCTAGATTGATCGAAATTACTCAACGATTCTATTTTGCCTAGCTATAAGACTTTTCTATAGTATCTCGGTAATCTAGCGGACGAAGGGAAGAAGGACCTGGATTGATAATTAAACCTTGAGTGTGCAGTGAGAATTTATATGAGTTTTTATTGTGCACCACTAATGCAGACTACCCAAAACTTTAAGAACCTTATTTTCAAAAGCAAAGACACTTATGCCTTTTTGTAATTCTGCAAATACCATTGTGCATTACCTTGACCATATTAATACTATCATCATTCTCATGCTTTGAATTGCAAATAGACTTCCAAATCAACCATGTTATCATACACTAGACCTCAAATTCATCTTTGGACATCTCATCTCTAATAAATCTACCAATCATTTGAAAAATATGAGCATTTGTGAAGCTTGAGAAATCTCCAAAATATAATCTCTCTAGACATCAATTCTCATCTCACAAAAAAATAACACGTGAGCTGAAGATCCCCAATCTCTACGGTAGAATTCATATAAACCACTAGTAGGGACATGATGTTTGTGTTAAGTTAATCGGTACAAGAATAATATCATAATAAGCATTCCAGAGGAGGGATATGTAATCTCGACACAATTCTATTCCAGTCCCCTTGGTTCCCTCTTGATTGGTGAGGCTTTGACTCATAATATCCTACATCCAACAATTTTGCACATTTAACAGAGAAACAACCATTCTTATTAAATTTCCAAAATAAACGATCGTCTTTAGTTGTATCTACTTGTATATATATCTTTAATAGCCTCTACCAACACTGGCCAAAAAAAGATTTATACAACTGATTCATATTCCATTGACCATCTTCTGTCAAGAACTCATTAACCTTAGTCTCGGTAAGGTCAATAATATTAGATTGAGGAACACCTGACCACAAACTTGGTACAAAAATATCACTATAAGCTTTAACTGTCTTACCATTACCAAAAAGGATACATTCAACTGATCAAGCACCAACAAGGATACATTCAACTGATCGACACTATCAAAGTTTTCTCGCAATCTGTCTGTTAGATGAGACTTCTAAGGTAACTAAAAGCCCGATAGTTACAGAGTTCAGTATATCTCTGATATACTGTATATATCTAATAAGACTTCTACACATCTCCAGAAGTCACCCATAATTCAATTGACTCCATGTTCTAAGGAACTGAAACTCATAAAAAACCAAATCTCAAGCCTAGCGATACATTCGTGGTAAAGCTTGTTAGTCTGGTGTCAGCCGGAGAGCCTAGCGATATTGTGTTCGTGGTAGAGCTATCACCTGAATTTGCCCGGAAGCTGGAGGACATAGGCGCTTCCCATGACTGGAAGAATTCAGTATTACATTTTGTATTTGTAATTCTAATATAGTGGATTTCTGATCAAATGGTGGATGTAGGATGATTTGACATACGAACCACTATAATATTGTTAGGTATTGATGTTGAAATCCTACCTTAATTTGATGTTTTGATGTGTCAAAACTAAATACCAAAGTCTATGACTTAGAGTTACTACCTCATGTAATCATTGTATAGGATAATTCGAGTTGTAATAGTCCAGGAAGAAGGAAGTTAACAAAACTGTGGAATAGTTTGAAGAAGAGACCGTTCAGACAAAAACTGTCTTGACTAAGAAGACGAAGACGAGAAGAGCAATGCCACAAAAATTGTGGATACAGTTTTCACAAAGAAACTGCTAAGAGGAGCCTGTAGTTTTAAGAGCAAGACAATTTCGCATCATGAAATGCGTACATGATAACATGTCGAACAAGATGCAAGGGAACGCCAAAAAAGTTAATGAAAAAGAACAAACAGATATGAAGCTGCGACTGGCATACAACGTTCGACGTCTGACACACAAGTACAAACTCCTCTGAAAAGTAGTACCTTGTAGCAGAAAAAGCAATGTGATAAGCGACTTTTCAAAAGAGCATGGATTGTGATTGGACACCATCTCCAATGTCTCTACCGGCTATTTTTTGGTGGCTCGCCTATAAATAGCAGGATCAACAGAGACTTAAGAACTTTTGCCAAATGGCTATCCCTCTGCTCAATTATTTGATTAATGATATCAAATATCAACTTATATTCAGGACAAAGGTGGCTCGAACAAATTGTTGGATGAAATTCCACAGAAGTCTCACTCCATTTTTGCCAGGCATACCACTCTGGCGCTGTCTCATCGTTCCAATAGTCCATCAGCGGTTCCATACCATACGATAATCCGAAGTTAAGGGAAAAGGACTCCGGAGACCAACATATTTTCTGCTCATGGAGAAAGGTATGAATCTCATGACCTTCAGTCACATAGCTCCCCTCAACCACCATCTGCAGCACATCATCATGGAAATTATATATTCTACGAGTCACGAAGAAGTCCAGCTGATTAGCCTTCAAAGCCCTCATAACAGAGTGGTGCACATCAGGTGTATTCCGGTATTTTACCAACAACCCTGATAGATACAAGATTCTACACCTCATTAACTCAGCATGGGGAGGCATGGCCACTTCTTTTGAACAAAATAAGGATGTACGCACTTTCTGGTCTACGAAAAGGAAGTACTTATAAACGAGATATTCAACTTAAATGTGCATAGACACGTGGACGAATCAGACTATCTATCTATACGAGCAAGAGATCGAAGATCAGTTGGGATCCAAGTGATTCGTCTCTCAGACTGGCATTAATGAGAAAGGGAATTTACAACAGTTTTGGATATCGTAGAACTGTTTAAACAGTTTTGAAGATCCCGAGTCAAAGGAAAACTGGCTTTAATCTCCAGACACAGGCACAAGCTGTGATATAGACAGTTGGAAATAAAAGTCTAAAGGAAGCAGACTTATGATATATTAGGTGAAAGGATGGAGTCACAGTCACGCGCTACGCTCACGCCACGACAGAATAGGAAAAACCACGTCTCACGTCATTGTATCACAGCCGAAGATTTCCTAAAGCAAAATTTCATCCCAACCGTGGATCTCTCTACATCAAATATTCTTGGATAAGCCCGCCAAGATCATCTTTCACCCTAAATAGATCTCTACAATCGCCAATTCCCAAATTCATTCCGCTGTTCATGCCTACCCATCCTCTACTCACATTGTCCTTCATAAGAATGGGGAAAAAGAAGATTCAGTCTGACGAAGGTCCAAATGCAACCGTGAAATCAAGAATAGGAACGACTACTCAAGGACGCACTAATAAAGAACTAAAGCATCTATCGAGCGACATCATCGATTCAGCCGATCTCTCTTGGAAAGATATTCGGGTAAGTCAAGTATTTAAGGAAAAGATTTTAAATCTGAAAGAACTTGACTACTTGTGCTCTGATGAGAGACTTTACGATATGATGAATAAAGAGAAGCTCGTACGGTTCCTTGACTTACGCCCTCGTAAGTTCAAGCCTCATCGTGTTGCCGAGTTTTATGAGAATGCTATTATTTACCAGAATGTAAAATCCTTCAAAACCAAGGTCAACAAGATTCCCCTGGTTATAAGTATTGATACCATTGTTGAGTTCTTTCGTCTACCCAAGACTGGCAAAAACGTCACTATCTGAAGAATGAGGATGGAGCAAAGGAACAACATTGGATTAAATGGAAGAAGCATGAGCACAAAGAGAGTTTTCATCTACAGACACGAGTCTCTGAAGTGAAACCCTTGTACAAAACTCTGAGTGAGATCACTCTTAGGATGCTCTACTGCGGTGCAGGATCATTCTTGGAACTCAGTCAACCTAAATACGCTGTGATGATGGTTTTGGATGACAATCCTGGAGGAAACTGGGCAGAATTCATTTTTGGGCGAATTCTTGAGAATGCCAAGAAAAATAAGACCATTTCAGAGACCAAAAAGTTCAAATCTAGAGTTGGATTTGGTCTAAAAGTTAGCTACTTGATTGAACAGCTTGTTGGTCTCGGGGATGAGGGCAAAGATTTAGTCCCATTAGATTTTCTACCTCGTGGAGATAAGTTTCTTATGAGAGAATTGAAAGGAAATGATGAATATCTGGAAATGAATGTAAATGCAGAAGGCATCTCACAAGCTGTTGCTAGGCAACCAGTACAAGCAAACGTTGACATGCCTACAAAACCTAACAGAAAATGAAGGCGATTAAGGCCAGCAAGCACCATGGAAGAAGAAAGGGAACGGAGTAGACAGGGCACTCATGTTGAAGATTCTGGAAGAAATTTTAGAGACACTACTGTCCCCATTGTAGTACTGCAAAGTCCGTTTCATTCAGATAAAGAATCCCATCATCGACATCCTTTTCCTCCGTCACCATCCGCTGACAGTATAATCTCAAAAGACAACCAACCATCACCCTCATCACTCAAGAAGATCATTCAGTTAGTCTCAGAAACAGGGGAACGTCATCAGAGATACCAGTTACAGAAAATATTAATCAGAGTGTGAGAAAGGGGACGAGTGACACACCCGAGCCACCACATTGCCAAACTTCTGTGGCACAGGATAACCTAATTTAGTAAACTGTTAATTAACCAGAGACAGGAATTCTCAATTAACTGTCACTTTCAGATCTTCTCACGAAAAGATTGGGTCCCTCAGCTTCTACCACACAAACATCGGGTGAATCACACCTTGAGCATGTTCGTCGTAGGATAAATGAGAACCGTGCAAAACTCGTGCAGCTACAACATCTTCACAGATGGATAATTTCTCAGACCGATGAACTTCAATTGGAACTTCTAGAACTCGAAAATGAAGAAGCTCAGTCACTGGAAAGGCAACGACAGGAGGAAGAGTAGAGACTCTGGAACAAAGAGATGGCTGAATTAACTAAAGCTATTCAGTTATCTTAAATTCTAACATATACTGTTACTGCAACTCGTGCCTTCGAAATTCTATTCTTACGTGCTCTGGCTAAGTGCTTTCTCCAAATCAGATTCGTGCATCGCTACCCTCTTGTACAAGCTTATTCCGAAAGATAGGCTTGTCTGACTTTAGAAGAAGAAAACCATATGAAGGCACTAAACAACCAATCAAAAGCAACAACTGAACTAAAAAGAAAGCAAGAGGCTGAAGCTGCTGAGCTCAAGAGACAAGCAGAAGCAGCAACTGAGCTCCAGCGTCGGGCCGAGCAAGCTGCTGAGCTAAAACGACAGGAACAAGCCGCAACAACCGCCCTACAAACACAGCTGGCTTGCTGAGCTACTACGTCAGAAACAGGCAAAAGCAACTGCTAAAAATTCTGAAGCCCCAGCAACAAGACAGAAGGAAGAAACAAACTCACATCAACTCCTTCCTCCACCAGAGGCCTCTACTGGTTCCTCTCAAAGTCAGACTCAGGACAACTCTAAAGCAATAACTACAGTTGAAAGAGTCATGTCTCCTGACACGCTCTCTGTCGCAGTTAACTCTCTACCCTACACTGTTCTAAATCAAGCTGTAGACTGTCGTGTGGAACAATAGCTAGCCCTTGTTCTTGATATTGTCAAAAAGGGGGAAGAGAGAAGGGATGAGTCGCTGAAGCTTCAGTTGATCTTATTGGATCAAAAGCGACACGAGGAACAACGAAGGCGAGATGAAGAGTACAGAAAATAGGAAGAGGAACGCAGAAAGCGGGATGAAGATATCAACATAAAGCTGAATCTTCTAATGGCTGCCAGAGTGGAAGATAGGAAACATATCTCAGATATAACAGCAGTCCTCAAGATCCATCAAGCCACTCTGCCGACCATATCTACCGCTACTGGACTTCTTCAAAATCAAACGACGAAGATTCCTTGAATAAGAAAAATGAGAAGGAGTAGAATCAAGACAAAAGAGAAAGGTGAATTCTTTCCATTTTGCCCTGCTTTGATTCTTAAATATCTTTTGAATGTTCTTCATTTCTGCAGTTTGTTCATGTATTTGTAATCAACGATATCGATATGAGAAATGAAAAATTGTCGGTTTGAGGACAATCACTCATTGTCTCTTTCCTTGATTCTTATCTGGCTGAATTCACATGTTTCAGTGTGATCAGCGTTTCCTTCCTATTGCTCTAAATTAATTATTTTCAACTGATGAGAATTATCCCATTTAGGGGGAAGATCATTTAGAGTAGGTCGAGTATAGAAGAGGCACAACTCTGAGTAGTGTAGACTAGAAAAATTGTAAACTCAGATCAACTGCATCTTCTAACCGACAGATAGACTTAGAGGTATGGTTTTGACAATATCAAAAAGGGGGAAATTGTTAGGTATTGATGTAGAAATCCTACTTTAATTTGATGTGTCAAAACTAAATACCAAAGTCTAGGACTTAGAGTTACCACCTCATGTAATCCTTATACAGGATAATTCGAGTTGTAATAGTCTAGGAAGAAGGAAGTCAATAAAACTGTGGAACAGTTTGAAGAAGAGATCGTTCAGACAAAAACTGTCTTGACTAAGAAGACGAAGACGAGCAGAGCAAGGTTACGAAAACTATGGATACATTTTTCATAAAGAAACTGCTAAGAGGAGCCTGCAGTTTCAAGAGCAAGACAGTTTCGCATCAGGAAATGCGTACATGATAAGATGTCGAACAAGATGCAAGGGAACGCCAAAAAGGTTAATGAAAAAGATCAGACAGATACGATGCTGCGACTGGCATACAACGTTCGACGTCTGACACACATGTACAAACTGCTATGAAAAGTAGTACCTTGTAGCAAAAAAAGTAGAGTGACAAACGACATTTCAGAAGAGCATGGATTGTGATTTGACACCATCTCCAATGTCTCTACCGGCTATTTTTTGGTGGCTCACCTATAAATAGCAGGATCAACAAAGACTTAAAAACATTTGCCAAATCGCTATCCCTCTGCTCAATAATCTACAAACGTTGAATCTCCATTTATTGTCTCTCGCCTGAATCTGATGAAAAGCATTAAACGCCTTCAAGGGATAAGACATCGCTGCTGTAGTTCTTTTATTGAGCTCATTGCATCCATTGCTACGGAGTCTGAAGAGATTCACTGTGCGACATTGCTATTAATAGGATTAAGTTAGCAGACTTAACCTAGTATCTAGGTGTTCTTACTGTCTACATAAGAACACAGCAGCCTGGTCTTTGCAAAGGAAGAACAGGTCATTACGGGCTACCGCCAAACAACTGACATTCTGGGAAGAACAAAATCATCCAACCTACTGAAGAAGGAAAAGGGAGGTTTGTCCTCAGTCCAACTTCGAGCCGGTTCATAGAAGATGCAGAGCCTTCAACGGCATGAAGAATGACTGAAGAGCAACTGCCTGGGTGAGTGTTCCATCTTGTTGTGGACATAGGTTTCTGCAGCAGCTGGTTATAGATCGTGAGGATTGTATCTTCATAACTTAGTGAATTACCGAATCTGAATCCGAAGAGTGGACGTAGGACTTTAGGCTCCGAACCACTATTATATCCTGTGTCATTTACAATTTTGATTTACATTCTGCATCTTACAGTTTACTAGATAATTTGAAACCTTCAATACTTACTGCGTAAGTATTGAAGCGTATAAACTGTCTAATTGTTTGAACTGTAAAACTGCTAAACTAATCTGCTGGCTAAACTAAAACTGTGTTTCATATAAAAAACTGTTAACTACAAATTGTGATAGCAACTGAACTGTATATCCGTAGAATGTAATTCATTGTTTAATTACTTCCGCTGCACATTGTTTGTACTCTGATCTGGGACCTACAAATATCCTGTGTCATTTACATTTAAGCTCTTATTAGTTTCTACATGCTTACTAATTTGTCTGCTTATTTTAAGACCCAACGACTGACTAAGTGGTTGGCATATATCTTGAATCGGCTAATTTAAAGAACAAAACAACCAATCAATTTCGTAAGAACCAATTAACTTTCGAACAATTTATTGAGACCTCACACACTAAGACTTCTGTCGCGTACTAACTTTTACAATATAGGGCCAATATTAATTAATATTGAGCTTTAACCCATATAAAACTCAAGGTTTTTTATGAAATTATAATGATAAAGAAAAGCACAGAAAATCATGGAAAATGATTTCCAATTCCATTTATTAGGGTAGGTTGAAACCTAACAAGATTGGCTACAATTTACTTGTACTCATAAATGACTTTGCCTAATATTATGGCCTTCATCTAACTAGTTTTAATTCAACCATGGATCCCACATTAAAAAAATATATATATAAATATATGACCTTGTCATACTATTTTAGAGAGAGAAATAGAGGAGAGAGATTATACTTTTCTTTCTTATAGTAATTATAAAAAAAATACTTTGATAACAAAGTTTGTCAAATTGCAATAGCGTGGGCCCCACCATTCGACGTGGCAATACATTTACCATAGTTTCCCGCTCCACATCACAATTGCAAAAGCTTTGAATCATAAATCTCCCACAATAATTTCTTCATCCACCCCTCAAATATTCTACCCATTCTTCTCATAAATTTTGTATGTTTCCTGACCACAACTTAATTTCATTCTCCTAACTACAACTTAATTTCATTCTTTGTAATATTCAGAGGTTTGTTCAGAGCTGATCATTTTTAATATGATGCCCATTCGTACAAATAATGAAGATTTTGAATTGAAATTTATTCGATTTTGGTTTTTATCGGATCAATATACTACACTGTGATCATGGAGATTTTATATCTGATTGCTAAATGAATTGGATTTAGAACTAATACAAAAATTCGTTAGCATATTTCCCTCACTTACTTAATACTCCCTCCATCCTTTGGTATTAGTCCCATTTTCCATTTTTGTCTGTCCTACGGAATTAATCCCGTTTCCTAAAATGGAAAAAAATCCCCTCACACCAATAAAATGTTAATTCCATTACACTCACAAACATTGGTAACTGTGCCAAAAGTAAATGGGACTAATACTAAGGGACAGGGGGAGTAGTTATTAAGTTTTAATTTTCCTCTCTATATTGACGTATTTTTGTTTAACATGAATAACATTATCATATTAATTATTTTTTATTATTATTAACTACATCGAACCAATAATTTTTGTCTCTGCATCAAAATCTTACCGTATTCCTTACATAGGATTCTTATCAAATTGTTATAGTGTAAATAGGATTGGAATTTATCGAATTCTTATTATACTTATGTTGTTGCTGTGCATATTCGTATTTAATTTTAACAAACTTAATTAAGAATTGATTTGATACGAGAATATGTAAATATTTTTGTTGGGAGAATTACAACTCACTTTCTTTAAACGATGGATTAAACTTACTTCCACGTTAAGTATTCAACTCTTGTCAGATCGCAAGGTTATTTTAGTAAAATCACAAGGGAGTCCAGATTAAACCAGCTAAAAATGCCCTTATCAATGATAAGGTGAGAAATCTTCTTTATGCAAAAAGAAATTCCTCCATGATTGAAAAAGGTCAAAGGGGGTTAGATGCGAGGGGCATTCCCGTCATTTCAGCAATGGAACGGCCACTGAAATCCAAAACGCCCAAAAAGCAAACGTGACCTACATGGGCCGCCTTTTAACTATATTTAGCTGGACACACAAAAAACCAACTTATTATCTCAACCCCTACAATATATATAATTTATGATGATAATTATGTATATTGTTACTTATACGTGTGAAATGTATAATAACATATGTTATGGTTATATAATGTACGTCTGTTTCTTAGGTGAAAAATAATATATTATTACCCGAATAGATCGAGTCTGGATAACAGAGTCTGAAAATTGACATGTTGATCCGAATAATTTTGTTACACTAATTATATTTTCAAAATTTACTTCTAATATTTAGAATCATGTTTTTATATTATTTTTCGGTTATGTAGTATATCTTGTATTTAATTCAAACAATTCTTAATAAATAGTTAAGAATTGGTCTTCTGAGAGACGATCTCAACATTTTTTATTGTGAGACAAATCTTAATACATCATTTCAATAAGTTAAATAAATCATTTTATTTTTAATATATTATTTTTTTCTGCGTAAAAGATTACATTATTTGTAATAAATAAATGCATCATTTACAGTAAAGAAATACACCATTTCAATAAATTAAATACATCATTAAATTTGTCTCACAATAAAAATAATGAAACCGTCTCATTTGAGAATTTGCCAGTAGTTAAAATTTTTAAAAATTATTGAATCATAAAGTTAAAACATTGGTAAAATAAGAAAACAATAAACTTTAATAAACTTTAAATACTTAAATAGATGTATATATGAAAATTGATGTATTTGAATCTTCCTATAAAAGAGAACAGATATTTCATATCTTTTTATAATTTAGAAGATTAAAAAAGAGAGTAAAATATCTTACAACATAAATAACTTTAAGAATATTAAAAAAACTAAATATAATTTGTAAATTTATTGGCATTACAAGTTAGCCTGAAAATTGAAGAGTTATGGTAAAGGTTGAGATTCTTTTAAGTCGAAATATTTTAAGTCAAATTGTTTCGAACTGAATAGCCCACAGTTCAATGAAATTACCCGGAATCCAATAGAATAGCCTGATTGAGATCCCTACTTGCTTGTGTGCAAGATGACTATGTAAATACTGAATCATTCATATCTCTTTTGTACGTAAAAAGAATTAAAAATATACTTGCACACCTAAAAAAGTATAATGGTATGGAATATGATGTACAAGTTATTGTTATATAATTTAAATTATCACTAAGTTTTTATTTTCTCTTTGGTGAAATATATTTAGTAGAAGTTTCAATTGAAAAAAAAAGTTTTAGTTTGACATATAGTCTATTAACAAATAATTTATATTAGTTAAAACTATTATTACTTAGGTTTAATTTTATAATATTTTTTTGGAAAAGACAGAAAAAGAATGTAATATAAGTCGTTATTACAAAACTACCCTTACTTTAGATATACAATACATTAATACCACGAAAATAGCATATAATGCAATACGGATAGAATATGTACTTGACAGTTAATTGTTATTAATATCGGTGAAATTTATTCTCATGTAATGAGCAAATATTGTCATTATATGATTATATACAAAAAGTAGATTCCCAATTAAAAATTACTTTAGATTGAAAGGATATAAATCTATAATGTTTATTTGCGTTCGATAAAATTTATTTATAATCTTATGTTTCTTTTTTCTATATATGCCATGTTAAATATATTATATTTTTTGTTTTTTATAATGTGCTTAAAAATAGATATTTTTAATATTGTGTAGATTTTATCTCATTCTTTGATGTAATAATTCATTCTTTTTTAGTATGAACTTTATTTTTAATAAAGAATTTTATATACACTTTATTTTTTCGTGGTGATTTAGGTACTAAAGAGATGTTTATGTTAAATAATAATGAATTTACGCACTTCATCTAAAAAAATGGTTCAAATTAATATCTCACTCTAGGTGTAATTGTAAGAGCATCTTGTATATGATAAAGAGGTTATGAGTTCAAAATATCTTTGCAATATCTCAGTTTGTAAAATCTAAATTAATGCATTATATTCAAATTCAGTTTAAGGTTTAATTACAACCTTAGTGTTTTGTCTTTATATTTTATAATCAAAATATATTGCACTTAATTGCTACATTATATTTAGGAAAATGAAAATCACATTTTTTTAATAATTAAATTTTTTCACCTGTTTGATATGAATAATTTATGGCCTCATATTCATTCTATTTAGTATAAATTTATCCTTGGTAGCATATCTCAATATTAGGTATTTCATATTTCATATTTATATATACAAAAATCTAGATTTTTTAATAATAATAATACATAATTTTAAATTTATACACACTCATACACCCATATATTAATGGAAAAGCTCGAATTCATAACTTCTTGGTCATAAATAATGAACTTTCACTACTATCTCTCAAACAAATGATACATAAACCTAGTTTGTGTCTGCATGTAGAGATATTTCAATCTAGTTACTGAGATTGATGGTAATTAGTGACCCTTTCGGAAAAACAACTGTTTTTTCTTTCTTTACGACACAGAAAGGAAAAAAAAAAAGAAAAAAAGAAATGCTAAAGATTCCTCAGCTGAAAAGGGCAAAATAAAATTACTATTTTTCTCTGGAGAAATTTGAAAAAATAATTTATATATATATTTTTCAGAAGTGTGAGATTGACAGGCAGATCCCACCGGAAATAAATAAAATATAATTCACCCCCACCCTTCAATCTTCATAAAACCCACAAAAATTTCACCCATCCCTCCGCCGAATATAATTATATATATAATTTTTTATATATCTGTGAGCTGGTAATTGCCACTCGGAAAAAGACTTGTGTTACATGATGCTCGGTGCCTCAGCCCTCATGGGCAGCTCCGGGGATGGCGCTGCTGCCAGCGGCGGCAGCAGCGACGTCGGTGCTTCCAGCTCCGTCCCCGTCGAGGACTTTGAGAGAAGCGGCGGTGGCGGAGGCGGAGGCGGAGGCGGAGGGAATCGATGGCCGAGGCAGGAGACTTTGACCTTGCTCAAAATCCGGTCGGATATGGATGCTGCTTTCCGAGATTCAAGCCTTAAAGGCCCCTTGTGGGAGGAGGTTTCGAGGTGAGTTTGTTTAATTGATAAAAAATTCTCATGAATTTTGTGTTTGGAAATGTCGTTTTTGTGGATCGTAACTCCACTGAATTATTGCTTTTTGTTTAAAGGGTGTTGGTGTTTTTCAGAGTTTTTCAGTCCATTTTCACAAGAATTTCAGCAGCTTTCGTGGAATTTTATGCGTCTGCTTTTGTCAATTTCTTGGTGATTAATAGCTAAAAAATACAGTTCGTTAGAGAGAATAATCTCTCTCCATTGATCATCATCATCTTCTTCTTCTTCAACCTCAATTCATCACCATCTCTCTGATTTTACATCCTTAAAAGCCTGTCTTAAAATGCTTTCAGCTGATGTGATTCTTGTACGAACCCTGAAAATTTTGTTTTTTGTTTGCGTATTTTATTTTCATCTCCATTAGCCCTTGGTGGTATTGAAGAGCTGAGCAAGGAATAAAAGAAGAAGAAGAATTAATTTGAATTATTAATTTTTTTTATTTCAGGAAATTGATGGAGCTTGGATTTCAACGAAGCGCCAAGAAATGCAAAGAGAAATTCGAGAACGTGTTCAAGTACCACAAGAGAACAAAAGATGGCCGGGCATCCAAATCCGACGGCAAAACATATCGCTTTTTCGATCAATTAGAGGCGTTGGAGAACGCTCCTCCGCCGCTGCGGAGTACTCATGCCCCCGCCGCCGCAATGGCTGCGCAACCAATGCCGGCTACTGCTACTAATTTACCAATGCCGCCGTCATCACATATTACTGTTTCATCAACTGGCCCAAATCCTTTCAATGTGGTGCCCCCAATTCAAACCTCCAACAATCCAATTAATTCTCCTCCTTTTCAACCGTCTCAACCACCGCCATTACAGCAGCCGCCAGCGGCGAATCCTCCTCCTCCGATCCATACTTTCCAACCACCTCAACCGCATTTGCCGCGCTCGGATTCGACTTCGAGTTCGTCTACTTCCTCCGACGAGGATATACAGCGGCGGAGGGGGAGGAAGAGGAAATGGAAGGACTTCTTCCAGGTGTTGATGAAGGATGTGATTCATAAACAGGAGGAGTTGCAGAAGAAGTTCTTGGATACATTAGAGAAACGCGAGCGCGATCGAATGGCTCGGGAGGAAGCGTGGAGGGTTCAAGAAATGGCGAGGATGAATCGGGAGCATGAGTTTTTGGTCCAAGAGAGATCGATCGCCGCCGCCAAGGATGCGGCGGTGATCGCGTTCTTGCAGAAGGTGACTGAGCAGAACAACCTTCAAATCCCAACCAGTAGTAATATTGCATCGCCCCGGATCCCAACGCAGTCTCAACCGCCCAAAAACCCTCAGCCGCCGCCGCCGCCTCCGCCTCAGCAGCATACACCAACTCCGCCACCTCTACTTCAGCTACCAGCTCTCCCATCACCACCAGTGCTGCCGAAACCAGTAGCAGCGGCAGCACTGGCACTGACACCGACACCCACAAGGGCGTTGGAAATCTCAAAAACAGACAACGGCGGCGATAATTCAATGCCGGCGAGCTCGTCGAGGTGGCCGAAAGCCGAAGTTCAAGCATTGATCAATCTCCGAACAAGTCTCGATCTCAAATATCAAGAAAATGGGCCGAAAGGCCCGCTTTGGGAAGAGATTTCTTCTGCCATGGCGAAGCTAGGCTACAATCGGAGCTCGAAGCGGTGCAAGGAGAAATGGGAAAACATCAACAAATATTTCAAGAAAGTGAAGGAGAGCAGTAAGAAGCGGCCGGAAGACTCCAAAACATGTCCCTATTTCCACCAGCTCGACGCCATATACAAAGAGAGGGCCAAGAACGACGGCGGCGGTGGCGGCAGCACTGCCTCCGTATTCAGTCAGGGATACGCAATCAATCCAGATAACCCAATGGCGCCCATCATGGCCCGACCCGAGCAGCAATGGCCTCTCCCCGATCAACCAAATCAAGCAATGCCTGATCAAGATCACGACAACGAGAGCGACAACAATGAGATCGACGACGATGATGACGACGATGAAGAAGATGAAGGAGGGAGTTATGAGATAGTTACGAACAAGCAGCAGCCATCTTCAGCGGCAAACGCGGCGGAGTAAGGCGGGTAGAGTGAGAAGAAGAGAGAGAGAGAGAAAAGAGAGGCCGAGATGCTTAAAATGTAGGCAGGTGGTGGTGGGGCAACACTGCTGGAGATGTCAGAGGGGGCGCGGAGGGGATAAGTGGGTAAAAAAGGAACCGTTTTTGGTGGCGGTGATTTTTTTTTCCAGCGGTGGAAAATCACATGGGTGGCGCCGCCGGCGGAAGTGGAGGTTATGATGGTGGATGTTTTGTAAGATCAAATAATTTTAATTTTTCTTTCTTCTTTTTTATTTATATGCTTCTCTTTATGATTTATTTATTATTTTGAAAATAAATAAATTGAGGGATTGGGTGAATAGAGATCTACATATGGATCCAAAAAAAAATAAAAATAAATAATTGGACAGTATTTAAAATTTCCTTTTTTGGTTTTATTTTTTGTTCATGGAGTGTAAATGTCAAGAATTGTTGATTTTAATGTAGTTTTTTTTCTTACATATTTTGTTCAAATTTAGATATTTTTTTATATTTTAATTTCTGTTTACAAATATTAATTTTTGCTTGATCATGTTAAACTTGTGGGGATAACAGAAAAATTGACATGACAAGACAGAAACCCTAATTCTAAGCAACTTGTATCAAATCAAATTTAATACGTAAAATTATGTCTCAGTTTTTGTTCCATTGTATTATGTCACGCCACATGTATGGTAAATAAAATATTTTTGCATTTGTAATTTCGTTAGATATAATTAATGCAACACAAGATATATTCTCGTTTTGGAATTTTATCAAATTTAGATAGAGAAAAGAATGGTCTAGCCATGCATGAGGTACAAACACATATATGATTTCGAATATAATAATATTTTTTGATTCTATATATAAGCATTCTAGAAAGTATCTCCTTAAATTTATATATACTCATGTATATTTCTAAATATATTTTATTTCAAATTTATGATAAGAGTTAAAATTTAGGAACAGAAAAATTAGTTCTGAGTGAAAAAGCTCAAACGAAACCACAAGAGGCATGCTTGTAGCTTTTTAATATAAGTGTTGAGATATTAATTATCTTTTTTTTTTCCCCCTAATGTCGTAACTTGACACTACAGTACATTATTTTATAAAAAAACTTAGTTTTAATTAAGTTTATAATACTTGCTCACAAAATAATCCACACATTATTATTCAGTTAGTAAGAGCCTAATATGCTTCCACTTTTACGAGCAAAATTATTGAGAGATATATTAGGAGATAAATGAAAATTGATAATGCATGATATATAATTATAGTTGATGTCACGTACTAGACATATTTATAAATGAATGCACCTGTTGTCAGCAACTTAGGATCGATGTTGAAAAATAAATTGGGTGCAATTTGCAGTATTTATCAGTAGGGAAATAATTGCTTCTCATAAATATAAAATTTAAATAGTGAATGGATTCACTGCTAAACTCACTTTGTGTTGAATCAGAATTAACATACATTTTTCATCGACTTTCAATTAGTAATTCATATTAAAACTTATTCATATTCTCTTATACTTTTTTATATACTCCCTCCGTCCCAGGTTTTTTGAGACGTTTGAACCGGCACGGAGGTTAAGAAAAATGGATTAGAGAAGTTAGTGGGGTTAGATTAGTAGGTTAATGATTATGAGAAATAGTGGAGTATGAGAGATAGTGGGGTAGGAGTAGAATAGGTTTAGTGTATAATTAATTAATAAAAACTTTCCAAAATAGGAAACGTTGCAAGTGTTCTGGGACGGACCAAAAAGGAAAACGTTGCGACTGTCCTGGGACGGAGGGAGTATTAATTTTAAATTTAAAATAGGCTGTGCTTTTTTATTTTATGCGTTATATTTAAAGAAATTATTTTTATTTTTTTAATAATATAATAGTATTTATTCATCTCGGTGTAATCAATTTTGACATATAGATTTATTTCTAGTTAATGTAAACTGTATTTTCTTCACAATGAATATAATCTATATACATATATATAGAGGAGGGATCATGTAAAAAAAAATTTCCCTGTGAGAATAAAGAATGAATCGTGCCCATCAGATCTAAAAAAATTAATGGTTGATATTGAATCAAACAACAACTAAAACGCAATCAAGCAACAAAATAATCAAGCAACCACTAAAGCACAATCAAGCAACATTGCAATCAAGCAACAACCTGAATACAATCAAGCAATGTCGTAAATGCAATCAAGCATCTTTCTCACTTTCTCACGTTAAGAGTTTTCCCACTGAATCCGCTCCCTCTATATATATATATATTAGTAGTATGTACCACAAAAAACATTTCCCACGTGAACTGTCTGAACTCAGTTTTTCACATTCATATAATTATTGACTCATTTCTACACATTATTTGTGTCCCAAAGAATAAAATATTTAAATATGTATACGTTATGAAATTGATTAAAATTGATGATATTGTAGATATTATATTTAATTAAATTGTGTAAATTAAGAGTTTTCACCAATACAAAATAGAAATACCATAATTAATAGATCTTATCCAAACCAAATAAAATGAAATAAAAAGGGGTTTCGACACCCCGCAGGCCGCAGCTATCCTTTATCTTATTAGTGAAGTTTGATGAATGAAAACTTATAATATACAGAATTTTACTTTCAATATTACACGAGATAAAAAATTATTACTGCATCTGTAGGAGTGTAATCAATTGCTCCATTAAAAGGTAATGGGATTCAAAATCCTTCTAATTCAAACTTAATTGTAGATTCAAATATTCTATCGAATATTATGAATTTAGATATTATTAACTAAAAATGAGATTTGCAGCTGATTTGAAATTCTAAAGCGCATGACAGGGACTTTGATTTGTATTAGTGGCCATCTATGCATATAAGAGAGTATAAATATTTAGTACATTATTTTATTATTGGGTAAATAGGAGAAAATACCCTAAACTATTGATATTTTTGGAAAAATACCCAATCTATTTCCATAAATTAAAAATACCCTAATCTTTACTTTTATTTATGAATTATACCTTTATCTATTAATATTTAGGGAAAATAACCCAATGTTTTATTATTAGTTGAAAATATCCCAATCTTTAATTTCGTTTACAAATTATACCAAAATGAGAAATCTTAATTAACTCATACAAAGATGACAGTCAAAACAACTATCTTCGCCTGTATTAAGTTTAATGTATTTAAGTAATCAATATTTTCTATATATTCTAAAAAGTATTTAAACTTCATGTTCTACTCTTTTTCGTGTTTCCTTAGGTTAGTGTAACGTCCAATCCAAGATGAAGGTGCATTCATTTTGATACAAGATCACACGTAAAAATACGCATTGAGAGAAAACATAAGGAATTCAAGCAATCGAAGGAAACAAAAAAAGAGCAAAACATAAAGTTTTAAATACTTTTCGGAAGATAAATGCATTTGAATATATATCAAATATTGATTGTTTAGTACATTAATTTAACACGAACGATGATAGTTGTTTTGACTGCCATTTTGTGTGAGCCAATAATATTTTTTAATTTTGGTATAATTCATAAACAAAATTAAAGATTAGGATATTTTTAACTAATAATAATACACCGGGAGATTTTTCCGAAATATCAATAGATCACGATATAATTCATAAACGAAAGTAAAGATTGATGTATTTTTAACTTATAAAAATAGATTGAGGTATTTTTACAAAAACGTCAATAGTTTAGGGTATTTTCCCATGTTTACCCTTTATTATTTAAAGAATTAAAAAAGAGAGGAACACATTATATGACATAAAAAATATTAAAAATAAAATAAATTAATTGATCCGACGGGGTAGCCTGAAAACTGAAGGATTAGGGTAAGATTTAGAGTTAAGATTTTTTATCTCCACAATATTTCAGCCCGATTAAGCTGGAATCGATTAGCCTGCATATTAATAGGATTGATCCGAAGTTCAATAAACTGACCTGTTTGATATTGCTAATTCCGGGAAATCATTTATCCCTTCAAAATCGACCATTTTTCCCCCTCCAACAATAGAATTCTCTCCAAGACATTTTTTTTTTTGAGGAAAACTGCCACCAAAACTTTTCCGCAAGAGGACTTCACACTGAAAATTCTATTTTCGTTCGAGACTAAAAATGCAAGAACTGTCTCTTCGAAAATATTGTATTATTTAGATCTCTTAATGAGAAGTTAGTTTTATGATTATAAATAATTACATTCCTCAACCAACGATAATTTACAATCAACTTAGATATGATAAAATAGAAAAATAATTTTCCATTATGTATATATACTTGGTTGATAATGATAGGTTATATATAGTGAATGTGGATAAGACGTATAGGGTTTGATTGGAATTAATTAGTAGGCAACGCAAGTTGTGGCAGATATTTATTTGAATAGGGTGTAGGCGCATGCATTCATATTAATTAATTCGTTTCAACATCAATTATTTCACATAATTCAATTGTGTCTACATTTTTCTACAACTAATCATGCCCATTCTAATTCAGTTTATTAAATATCAAAATATCGGATTATAAATTAATCGTGTGTACGAACGAACTGAAACGAGACCAGACGAAATATTTATGGGAAGGTATCAGGTTAGGCGCGCCTAATCATTAGGTCGATTTTATCTATTAATTTAAGCCCAAACCTATCTAATATATTTTAATTGAGGATTATTAAACTCTATCTGGAATGGATGAACCTATTTGGGTATGGATAAAACCTGCCTAAACTGTTTAGGCATGCCTAACGCAAATTTTTGCCAACATTTATATGTTTCAATAAGTTTTTAAGTTTAGAAAGTATACATCTTAGAGTTCTTTAAATCAATATATAATGCATAATATGAAGTTGCCAAATTTACATAACATTTTTCCAATAGAAAACACAGAACGCGGTTTTTAAATATTCATCTACTTATCTCTATTAGCATATTATACAGATGGGTTAGGGTAGGGTAAAAAAAATTTTAGCCCAAAAAATTTTTAGTTCGATTTGATAAGGATCGAATGATCCATAATTCGATAGGATTGGTCCAGTTAACATCTCGATATTCTCAATTTAATAATTTTAAATAATAAATATGTACAAAATATTTATTTATCTTAAAAAATATCAAAATATATCACAATCTTTATATGTTCATACATTTAAAAACTAGAAATATATTATTTTACCAGTATTTATATATATTTTAACTTCATAATCAAATAAGTTTTAATGATCTAATTATTAATTATAAACCGTTCAAATTATGTAATTTAAAACTCAGAAATGTGATATTGAATAATATAAGTAAGTATTAAAAATATAATTATTATATAAAAAAACTAATCGAATTGATGGGCTAATCCATTTGTTTTCGGGCTCAGATTCACATCCCTACACACACACTTACACTTATATATAGCGAATAAATTATATGTTAAAAGTTGGCGTGTTAAATATAAGTAAATCTATATAGGGGTGATCACGAGCTGAGTCGAGTATGGTCAGGCTTGAGCTCGTGCTCGACTTGAAAATTCTAAGCTTGAACTTGACTCGATCGAGCACAATTTTCAAGCTCGTGCTCGACTTGGTGTCAAACTTGTCCAGCCCGACTCGACTTAAACTTGAACCTAGCTCGATAAGACTCGTGAACCTAGCTCGAACTCAAGCTCGACTCAAACTTGATTAAAGATTTAAGCTTGAGCTCAATAAGGCTTGTGAGCCTATCGAATTGAGTATAATGAAGCTCAAGCTCGAGCTCGACTCGATTAGTATCAAGTAGATTTCGAGCCAATCCCGAGTAAATTCCAGGTTGGCTTTAATCATGCTCACCCCTAAATCTACACAACTCAATTAAAAAATAATGGTTGAGACTAAATTTTTTTGCTTATCTTTACCATGTTGCTTGATTACGTTTACTATGTTGCTTGAATATCCATGTTGTTTGAATATGCTTACCACATTGCTTGAATACCACTATAATATTCAAGCAACATGGTAAATACCACTATATCATTCGCATGAGAAATGAGAAATACTACATTCTAACATCAAAATACTTCATTGTAACATGAAAAACATGCATTTCAAAAAAAAAAAAAATATTCATTTTAACATCAAAATCATGCATTAAAATTTGTTTTCATTTTATCTTCAATGTTCTTCACTTTATATTTGACTTCCTTCATTATATTTTCTTAGTAAGTATTCCTACCTATTATTGTGTTTTGATGTGTTAAACATTGTATAGAAACCACCAGTTTAGGCTGTCTCTAGATTAGCTATAGTTTACCTAAAATATGTAATGTCCGATATAGGATGTCAATTGAGTTGTAATAGAGCCAATCAAGGCAAATAAAAAATCCTCCATTTTGGTCTCGCAGAGTGATAGAAGAATTTGACTATTTCTTGTGCCAGTTTGAATGTCACACATGAAGAAAACTGACTGACATCACTAGACCAGTTTTACTCAAGCTTATCACCAACAGGTTCAGAGATTAGGAGAACAAGGCAGGAGGAATCTCATTAAAGCCAGAATTTAAATATGGAGATTAATTAAAGTCTAAAGATCTTGGTGTTGGATTAGTTCAAATCCTCGGACTGACTAAGAAGAGCCGTTATGACACATAGTATGTAGTCAACATCCTGTGTCAGAATAGCAGGATCAGGTGCAGACTTTGTGCAAAAGCATCCTGTACTCAGCAGAAGAGAGGCGCCTATTAGAAATCTTCCAAAAAGTCTCTCAACGGCTACATTTTTAAACCTCCAACACCTCATCTATAAATAGTTACGATTTCCACTGATGTAAATCGGATCCATCGAATCATCACCAAATTAACAACTGTGAAACTTTTCACGCTGAGGCTTACTATTAGCTAACCGTGTGTAATCTTGACACGAGACTTGTTTCTACCTAGCATAGTTTATATATTTGGTGTTCTTACTCTCCAAGTAAGAACATATCAGTCAAAATTTTTCTCCAAGTTGTGATTCATATGGGTGTGTTGTCAAAATGATCGACGGTTCTGAGAAGAATCTTAAAGTTCCCAAACTTCCGAAGACGAAACCTACGTGATGTGCCTATACTTCGGATCTAAGTGGCGGAGGAAGTAACTGACTGGGCGAGTGAGCAAGTGGACTGGTGGACGCTGGCATTCATCAGTTTGCGATAGATTGTGAGAACCTTTGTATTCCAAAACCTAGTGTATTCAAGATTAGATGCCTGAAGAGAGGACTTAGGGCTATTGTGTCAGAACCTCTATAAATTCTAGTGTTCTTACTGCTTTATTTATTTTTTACAAGGATCTAAAACCCAACGCTATATAAGTGCTGAAGTATATATGAAATCTAAACTAATATCAATCTCGCTATATGGATATGATTCATTCTTTTTTTCTCACATGAAATTTTTTTCTTACTTGATCCGCTCCCCCCCCCCCCCTCTCTCTCTCTATATATATATATAAAGAGAGAGAGAGGGAGAGGGAGAGGGAGAGGGAGAGGGAGAGGGAGAGAAAAAGAGAGAGGGAGAGCGAGAGAGTTGTGAACACGTGTTAAAATTAAAGTTTGTGTTAAATAGGAATGAATCTCTGTCATTGAATTATTAGCATCAATGGTTGATAATTGAAAATTTAAGTATAATTCTTGTTCGTGCTTAATTGTTTTATAAATCATGCTTAATCAATTAAACATGATTTATAATAAAATAATTAAACATGAAATCTTGAAAATATTTTTAATCTCAACCACTGATTTTTTTAGATGAATGGTATAGATTCATTCATATTTAACACAGACTAACTTTTAGCATGAGTTCCACTCATATATATATATATATATATATATATATATATATATATATATATATATTGAAAATGTTCTATACTAACTCATCCACATATGCGAATAAGCTAACTACGAAATACTTTTGTTATGGATGGAAAATTAATGCTAGAAAATATGCCATTTTTATTGCAAAATTGATGCATTGACCATTTTATATGCGAAATTGGTGCATTTTTTTTTTATCAAAACCAAAATACAATAACATTTTATATATAGCAATGGTGCATTTTTTAAAAATGCATCAATCGTGCACAAAAAAAAAAATGCTCCGGGCATTTGCATTTATTTGCACTAGAGTATGCATTTTCAGTACTGAACAAGTGTATTTTGTAGTTATTATATTATTATTTAAGGATGTATTATCATGTAATCACTACCCCTCTATATATATATATATATAATTGCTTTCATATCCTTAATTACTTTTGCACACATTTATACATCGATCTAGACATTTATTTAGATTTTTAAATTTGAAATAAAAATAGGGAAAAAACCATTAGGGTTGACTTAAGTAGTAATAATTGAAATTTTCTTCTATTTTTCAAGATTATGATGATTGAAGAATACTAGTATACTCAGGAAACGATCAAATTCTCATCGATAATTTATAATAATGTATCCATTGAATCATAATAATTTCTTTGCAAATTAATTTTACAAAAGCGTGCCAATTCACTTCAATACATAAGTTACTGCTTTATTTTCATTATATTTTATCTTATTGTTCTTACTTCGTGCTAATTAATAATCATAAAATATAGAGATGATATTTATAATTTCACTTATTTTTTTAAAAACTTTTTTATATTATTTGTGTGAAAATATCTTGTCTTATTTTTCACAATATATACTCTTAGAAATTTTTGTTAGTAATTCTTTTCTCATCGTATGTTTTGATTTGTCAAACAAACCACCAATTAGTCTGTCTCTAGCTTATATTTTTCCAAACTTGTAATATCATGTGTTAAGATTTATCAAGTTGTAAGGATCTGATCGTGAACTTGTTTGGAGCTTGCTGGCTGAAATGCCTTTACCAGCAAGGGCCTTTACCTTTGAATGTAGTTGCCCGATACATCATCACCAGCAAGGAGCCTACTTGCTAAGTATTACTAGCAAGGGAGAATCCCGAACCAACATTTAGAGACAATGTGAGCCAAGTCAAACAAATTCTTTACAAGTTCAGACTTTAAGAAAGAAGATCTTAAAGTTTGCGACCCTTTAAGCTTGTTCATCAAAGGAATCAACCAGCAGACATTCCTCGAACTGGCTCAGAGCCGTTCTAACAAAGCATGCAAAGTCCACATGCTTTGACAACAAAGGACGCAACAATCCAGAAAAAGTAAGAGATCTGATTGGATGGGTTTGTTTTGTCACACAACGGCACGAGATTCAAATCTCTTATGCGTGCCTATAAATAGAGGTGTCATTCAAGTGGAGAAAGTTACGATCTTATGGATACTTGACATTTGTGAGAATGCAAAGATACTCTGCAAAATTCACAACTCAAAGCATTCAAGCACTCAAGTTGTTCCTTCAGCTTTCTTTGTGCCTTATTGAACGCAAGACTCTTAGATTACCCGCTAGATTTAATATTGGTTTTCTTACTTTCTATGTAAGAAAACATCTTTGAGTTACCATTACTTTGGTGGTAGCTATTACGGGTGTATAACACTAAAAGCTGACGTTCCAGGGAAGAACTTAAAGTCCCAAGACCAGCTCGAGGCAAAGGGATGTGCCCACACTCCAGATCTGAAGAAGTGAAGGTGGTCGAAGGCTAAGGCGAGTGCACTAGTGGATTGGCAGACGTAGCATCTACCAACTAAAAACAGATAGTGCTACACCTTTTAACCTAAACTTAATAATTTCCAGACTTCGATTTTGAAGAGAGGACGTAGGACAATTTAGTCCGAGCCTCTATACATACTTTGCACTTTATTGCTTTATTTAAGTTTCTGCATTGGATTTAAAAACACCTCTAGTGTTGGAGTATTACTTGAACGTGACTAATGAATATTTTCTCACTAAACAACCAATTTTTTATAACCCAAGCTGGTGCTAGAACAACCATTTTGGAGAGTACAAATTTATTTAATCTTCTGCTCCTTATTACATACTCTGATTTGGGACCAACAAGAGTTATCAGAGCAGTTGGTCTTTACAGGCTAACTTTTTAAGTCGCTTAAGACCAGATCCATATTCCTTGCACTTTTCTTTATGTTTAGCGAGCAGGTCTTTTATACTATGGTGAATATCTCGAAGCTTCCACCACACTCAGTGGAGAAGTTTGTCGAATAGAAGAAGTGATCGACAATCTAGCTGAATAATATTCTTCCCAAGATGGTGGACGTACTGGAAACTGACTGATCGAAATATTTAAGATCGATACTAAGCTCGGTGGTGCACAACGTCCAGAGATGATCGAGAAACCATATGCAGAGTGGACTCTTGAAAATAAGAAGAGAGTCCTTCTAAACCCCATTGCTTACGAGCTAATCCTCTCAGCTCTCCCAACATCTATGATGGATGATGTGATCGTGCTCTATAACACTAAGCTGGTACGAGATTACCTGAGAAGCATGAGCTAGGAGATAGAATAAATGAAGAGGAACAAACTTTAAGTCTGTGTGGACAAATATAAGTCCTTCATGATGCTGCTCGGACATATTGTACTCTAAAGCAGATTAAGTTCGACAGTCAGTGAGTTGAAGGCATTGGACATATTGTACTCTAAAGCAGATCAAAATGCCAAGATCCTGTCCAAGATGCCAAGGATGATTGGTTAGTGAAGACGACCACATTAAAAGAGAAGGACCTCTATAAGATGTCCACAAAGGAGCTGTTAGTCCAACTTTAAGCGTATGAGTGGAACATCACAATGGTGAACAAGAACGAAGTCGTAAGGGCAGTGGTCACTGGAAAATTACAAGATTAATTGTAATATTAGTGGCCAAATAAATTTGTAACTCTGATTGTCAAACCCACTGAGAATTCTATATCGAAATTATCCTATATACTAATTATAGTTTTCAAATTCATTATTTGAGCAAATAGAAATATGTGTTTTGGTTTTGAAAATGAAAGACTCACAGTAATTGTATTGCTCATCACACAAGTGTATATGATTCAATGAAAGCACTCAAAACATGTATAAAGAAATTTCTACCATAGGCTTGCAAATTTTTTAATATCTCCACTACTAAAATATGCATACAAGTCTAGAATCAAAAATGACTTTCTTTTTGATTGTTATGTAGGCTTTTTCTGAATAGGTGAGGAATTTGGTCAAATGACTAAGGTTAATTGAGTTTATGACTCTCAATAAACTAAAACCACCATCTACACTCATTCACCCATTCTCCTAACCTTTCTAATCCAAATCATCAAAACTCTTTTTTTCCCTTTTTATCCTTTTATGCTCATACATATGTTTTTTCTTTTTAAAACAAGCTTATAATGATCATAATACTATTTTTTTTTCAGAGATCAATCATCTTTTTTGTGTCACCTCAAAGTATATTTCTATCCAACTCACAACGTGTACCGTTATTCAACCCAAATCCTACAGATGAGATAGATTTACCTCATTTATGGCATTTCTCATAAACAAGAATTAACCACAACTTTTTCACACACTCGTAGACAAGAGAAGAAGAATCAACAGGCTCAAACGGGTTTAACTTAGAATAATAATCATGCAAGGGACAATTTTTGGGATAATTGGCTGATAAAAATGGCCTAAGATCATTTCCTAGCATTGTGCACACTATGAAGTCTTGAAACAGAAAATAAGCAAGTTCTAGAGAAATAAAAACATTCATACAAGTCTCACATCAAACAAATAAGGCTCAAATTCTGACACGGGGGTTAAAATTTTCTTACACAATCAATTTAAATTCCACTCAAACAGCATGAAAGTGCAAGTTTCAATTTAATCATATCTTGCGGTATTCTGCATTCAGAGGCAATTAACCACAATTAATTCAAATCCAAACTTAACCACCAATCAATTCCAACAAAGCAATCAATTTAGAATGATCACGACCTCCCCTTAGAGTCAAAGCATTGTCCCCATCGACCTCTGAATTTTTATTTTTTTGTAAGTGGAAATAACGAAAACTAAAAGAAAATTGAAAGGAGAGTAATAAAATAATGGGTTAGCTCCCATCCAATGTTTTAGTCTACATCGTATCTCGACGGTACCTCACTCTTCATCTCCACGGAGGTTGGGTCCACACTCGGTGACCTCTAGCATCCACCATAAATACTCGTCCATCTCGAATGACAGTAGTGAGTGATCCGCTATAAAACTACAGATTAATTATAATATAGTGGTCAAATAAATTTATAAAACCCTAAGGTTGTCGAACCCACAAGGACTGTGTAACGAGACTATTTCATGTACTAGCTATAGTTTCTAAATTATAATTGTTTGAGCAATTTGAAATCAGGGCTTAATTTTGAAATTTAAAGATGACAAAGCAGAAATTAAAGGAGTTTTGAAAACAATAATTAAAGATACAGATTCTAGGGCAAATAATCAAACCATCAACATGCAAATGCATCAACCCAATAATGGGGTAAAATTAGATTCAATTGGATTAAATTCCTTGTTTGGAAATTTAAACCTAGATTACTAATGGGTGACTATCTGCTCTCGGTCTCAAGAACACAACATTAATCAATCTCAATAATTATCTAACTCTAACCTACAATTGAATCTTCCTTTAGAGATACAAAACAAAAGCATTCAATTCCCTCTTCCTATTATCAATTTTCACCTTTCGGTCCTTCAATTAAAAACTTCAAATATATATCAATTTCATCTCTCGATCCTTCATTAATTCAAGATTCGATTAAATTAAAACTTGGAATTAAACCATGCTATCGAGTTGAATCCATTAAACATGCATGAAGATGATTATCACAACCCTAGAACCTGTTAGGGTTTCTAGCCACTAAACCTTACTTGAAATAAATAAATCATATTACTAAAGTTCGTAAAATTAATTACAAGGAAAATAGGAATCTTGAAGTCTTCAAAAACTCCAATGCGAAATAAATTCTAAGTAATATTAATCATAAAAAGGGGATAATTTTTTAGCCCTAAGGAGTGGTATTTATAGAGGAGAAAACAAATCTCAACAAGGTATTGGGCTAAAATATCAAAATCTTCCAATCTGGGCGAATTTGCCTTCTCAGGTCTCGGTGTCGATCGATAAGCAGCGTGTCGATCAACACGGCCGTCATGTGTCAATCTCCTCTTTGTCTTCTATCATGATCATCATTCGTCCGATCGACATCCTGTGTGTCGATCGACATGGAGTCTTCACTTTGAGCTAATTTCTTTTCTGCCTTCAATCAACATCAACCATCGATCGACATGCACCACATCAATCAAGATGGAGGGTTTTGCTCGGGTTTTCGGCTTGTCTTCCACGTAGATTGACATCCCGTGTGTCGACCGAAACAACAACTTTGTCATTCCAGCTCTTTTCACCATTTGATCACTTTTTAGCCTAAAAACCTGCAAAAACTCACAATTGCAAGCATAATATCCTCTATAATACACTCATGAAAGAAATAACTAATAAATATTCTTAAATGAACTAAAACAATGTAGAAAAACATAGATAAGTGAGTGTAAATACAAGCTTATCAGTGAGCTCGGGAAGAGATGGTGTAATTGACAGTTTTGCCATTTCATTCTCTCGCTCCCATTCGATGGCAGCTCTTTCTTCTTTCTCTTGTTTGAAATCCTCCACTTCATCTTCATATTCCTCAACAGATGTTATTCGGTTGCACTTAGACTGCTGCCAACTTTTGTCGATCACAAATGTGATCTTCTCATCATTGGCATGCAGGGTAATCTCACTAGTCTAGCAGTTGATCATAGCAGCGCTTGTGTCCAAGAATTCCCGACCCAAGATTAGGGGCATATTAATGTTATCCTTAATCTCAAGCCATACAAAATATGTACGAAAAATTAGATAACCCACACGAATGAGACCATCCTCAAGTACACCTTTGGGGCGTGATACAGATCGATCCGCCATTTGCAGAGTAATTGTAGTGGGCCTCATCTCACCGATGTTGAGGTAGTTATAGAAGGAGTACGACATTAGATTAATGCTGGCTCTAGTGTCGCTCATCACTCTTTAGAACTCTATCCCCCTAATCTCAACTAGAATTTAGAAGCTAGATCGCTTCTCTTGATCGGCACCTGCTTTTGAAGTAATAAACTGCACTACTCATGAAGCTTGACCGTCGAGTTCTCCATGAACTGATTCTTTTCACTCATCAGTTTTTGGAGGTATTTCTTGTACCCTGGGATATCTTTCAAAGCCTTAATTAGTGGCAAGTTGATGTTGACTTTTTTCAAATTTTCCACGAATCTCGCGAACTTTGGATCCTCCTTTTGTTTGGCAAACCTTTGAGGAAAGGCCATCAAAGGGATTGGAGCAGCTTTTTTCTTTAATTTTTGCCTTCTGGTTACTTCTATTTTGATCGGGGTATGCTCATGTCGAGCGCTACCTTCGGACTCGTATGTCGATTGACGTGGGGTGTGTCGATTGACATGTGCGTCTCAGTCAATGTCTCCTGCATCGGCTGCTATTCCTTGTCGCCTGACATATCTTCTATATTTACCGACATGTGGCATGTCAGTCGGATACAAAGGTCTCCCCCGCGAGGTAATCCTTTATCTTTCCCCCAAACTCATTTAGGGGTATCTCCGAACCTTTGTAGTTCGCCCCGATCCTCAAGGTGATTGCCTTGCACCCGTTTTACTTCTTAGGGTTCACTTTAGTGGTGCCTGGAAGTTTTCCTTGCTTGTGCTGATGGAACACGCCGGTGAAGGCGGTTCATCCCCACGATTGATGTGGGATGCCGAACGCACACATAAATGGTTTAAAGGAAATTAAATCAAGAAGATCAAGGATTACCTTGATAGATATATACAAATATGTAGATCGATTACACTGGAGATGTTCTAGCCTGTGTCCCGCGAACCACGATTGGATGTCGGGTGTACAACAATCCTCCGAACTGTTAGATGCCAACAAAATCTAGATCCACAATGTTTGAGAGAACTAAACCTAGCCGTTGTTCAACACATGAACTTGTGGAATGATCATTAGGTTTTTCTCTCAACCATAAGATCCTATTTATAGGCATCTTCTAGGGTTTCTAATTGGGTCAGGCCAGGGATCTCTAGAAGGTATAGGATTGGGCCTCCCATAAGTCCAAACACATATATTCAGCCCAGAATATATAACATCAATTCATTCCACTAGAGAATTAATGTAGCAATTGCCATCCTATCCCAATGTGAATCAGGGCTTCTATTTGACTTAATTAATTCCCCGTGTTTAAGATAACACACACCCTTTAATTAATTAAAAACTCTGACAACATTAATTAATTAATATTATATTCCTTAAGTAGTACCCGTTCAACATTATTATCGTATCAGAATAAACTCCACCTGCAGGGTTTAATACGATAAAAACTTATGAGCTCCTTAAGGGGATGTCATCAATCCGGATGTCTAGGACACGGTGCCCTAATGTGACTAAATAAACACATACAAATAATGTTGTTACCCAAGATACGAAGCATATTGAATAATCCTTTTGATTCTCGCCCATGGTAAGTCAAAGTAACAAACAATCATTTGCATATATCTATATATCACATCTAGGGTTAATAATTAACAAAATCGCCGAGACCTTTGTTCTTCATAGAGTCAGAACAGAAGAACATGTCTCACCGCAATCCATTCAATGCGACACTACGCACTAGTATAAACTAATAACCAAGACTAGTTATCTAAAGTTTATACTACAACCTAAAATGATAGTTTATCCAGAACTATCTCAGTTGTGAATACATTTTATATCTTATAAGGAACCCAACAATGTGATCTTCAGTGGGACGACACACCCACCACATTGTCTACAATATAAGATAAGTGGATATACATGCAATCATAAGAAAGCAACAATGCGATAACATTTATTTCAGATTGATTTCAGCTTAATCAAAGAGATCGAATACATGACAAAGCTCACTTAAAAGTTTGTTTTACAGTATACTCCAACAATCTCCCACTTATACAAAAGCTAAACTTTTAGTATACACACATGTCATTACAATTCTCCCATTTAGACTCAAAGTATAGCTGCTACGTATCATAAACCAAGACCCTCCACATGTTTCTCAAAGATCTTAGTTGCCAAAATCTTCGTGAAAAGATCAGCCAGGTTATCCAATGTCACAATCTTTTCCACAGCAACATCACCTCTCTTTATGATTTCTCGTATAATGTGGTACATCTTTCAATGTGTTTGCTGGCCTTGTGGGCTCTAGGTTTTTTTGAGTTTGCTACCGCATCAGCATTGTCACAATAAATTGTGATACACTTCGGCACACTCGGAATCACCTCCAAGTCCAACAAGAAGCTCTTAAGCCAGACAGCTTCTTTCGCAGCCTCTGAGGCAGCCACATTTTCAGCTTCCATGGTGGAGTCCACGATGCATTTCTTCTTCACACTCCTCCATGATATGGCCCCGCCTCCCAAGGTAAACACATAACCCGAGGTGGACTTTCTCTTATCTCGGTCAGCTTGAATTTAAATCTGAATAACCCAAATGGGTCAAACTATCTGATTAGTAAACCAACATATAATCACGAGTTCTTTTCAGATACTTGAGAATATGTTTTACCGCAGTCCAATGATCCTGACCAGGGTTAGATTGATATCTTGCCACCATGCCAACTGCATAGCAGATATCAGGTCTAGTACAGAGCATAGCATACATAAGGCTTCCTACAACCGAAGCATAAAGAACCTTTGCCATCTTCTCTATCTCATCTGGCATTTTGGGACACATGTCCTCAGATTGAGGAACTCCATATCGGAAAGGCAACATCCCTTTCTTGGAGTATTGCATGCTAAATCGGGCAATAACAGTATCAATATAGGCAGCCTGGGACAAACACAACATTCTCTTCTTTCCATCACGAATAACCTTAATACCAAGAATGTACGCAGCATCTCCCATATCCTTCATCTGAAACTGTTCCGACAGCCACACTTTTACGTCCGATAATACCTTCACATTGTTGCCAATAAGAAGAATATCATCTACGTACAGTACTAAGAATACTTCCACGTTTCCATTACTCATTTTGTACACACAACTTTTGTCTTCACACTGTTCAAATGCAAAGGACTTGATCACTTCGTTAAAGTGAATGTTCCAAGATCTAGAAGCTTGTTTAAGTCCATAAAGAGACTTCTTTAGCTTCCACACAAGATTCTCTTGGCCTTTTTTTACATAACCTTTAGGTTGCCGCATATAGATATCTTCATCCAGATTTCCATTAAGGAAAGCTGTCTTGACGTCCATTTCCCAAACCTCATAGTCCATGTAATTTGCTATGGCTAAGAGAATACAGATCGAATTTAGCATAGCTATCGATGAGAAGGTTTCATCGTAATCAATTCCCTCTTTTTGAGTGAATCCCTTCGCCAAGACGTTGCATCTACATCTTGGACTACCTCTTTGTAAGTCCAGGGATCGTTCACTTCATGTTCACCAATGTGGACCAAGTCCGAAGACTCTCCCACACTCATAAAACGATAAGGCTAAAGAACAACCCTTCCATTACAACAAGGCAGTACCTGCGTAGGAACATTAGAGTCAACACGTTGTGTAGCCTCTTGTGGTATATCACTTAGTACACACAATGCACCATTTCCTCCTCTCAACTCATTGAGAATAATCTCACGCTTGGATTTATGCTCAGTTATATAGTCTTCCTCCAAGAATCAGGCGTTGGTGCTCACTACCACCATTTGATCCTTAGAACTATAAAAATAACCGCCTCTCGTACCTTTAGGATATCCTATAAAAAACAGTACCTCCGTTCTAGGTGCCAACTATCTACTTCCTTATCCAACACATGTGCTGGGCAACCCCAAACTCGAATGTGGCTTAAGCTAGGCTTTTGCCCAGTCCACAGTTCTATTGGAGTCTTTGGAACCGATTTTAGAAGGTACAAAGTTCAGAAGGTACGCCACTGTTTCCAAGGCATGACCCCAAAACGATGTAGGCAAAGTGGCATAACTCATCATTGACCTCACCATTTCTAATAGAATTATGTTTCTTCTCTCTGCTATGCCATTTTGTTACGGAATACTAGGCGCAGACAATTGAGATGTAATCCCATTATCCAATAAGTATTGCCTAAATTCAGCACTGAGGTATTCGCCACCACGATCAGATCGTAGTGACTTGATACTTTTACCTTGCAGATTCTCCACTTGAGCCTTAAATTCTTTGAACTTGTCAAATCATTCAGACTTGCGGCGCATCAAGTAAATGTATCCCAATCTTGAGTGATCATCCGTGAAAGTCACGAAATACTCAAAACCACCTCTTGCTTGAATGGACATAGGCCCACACAAATCAGAGTGAACTAGTTCTAACACATCTTTGGCTCTATTTACCTTAGCCTTAAAAGGCCTGGAAGTCAGTTTACCCTCTAAATAGGATTCACAGACTGAGAATGGTTCAACTTGGAGAGACTCCAATGATCCACTACTTACCAATCTTTGGATCCTCCTCAGATTAATATGACCCAATCTCAAATGCCAAAGATATGTTTGATTCAACACAAAAGAAGCTTTTCTTTTAGATGATGAAGATGCATGAGTTTCAGTTATAGTATGATAAGCACAAGTAATAGTATACAAAGAGTTTTCCAACATTCCAGATCATATAAAAGAGTTATTTCTCATAATAACAACATTGTTATTAAAAATAACAGAATATCCATTCGAAAAGAATTTCGAAACTGAAATTAAATTCTTTCAAAAAGTAGACACGTATAAAATGTCTTTTAAAACTAAAACATTATCAGAGAAAGATAAGTGCACATCTCCCACTGCAACAACCGCCACTCTTACAACATTCCCCAAGCGTACGGTAATCTCGTCTTCATTAAGTTGCCTTGTCTGCATAAAACCATGCAGAGAAAAACAAACATGATCAGTGGCACCAGTATCTACTATCCAAGAGATAGTAGAACAAGCCGTAAGACATGTTTCAACAACTAAAGCAGAGGACATACCCGAGTTACCCTTTTTCAAGAGGGGACAATTAGATCTGTAATGCCCAGACCGGTTGCACTTCTAGCACTTTCCCTTTAGTTTCTTGACACCACCAGAATGTGCCACGCTACCAGAAGGTGCTACTCATTTGCTCCCACTGCTCCCACTACTCTTTTTATTATTATTAGGCTTATTCTTCTTACCGTTGTGAGACAAAGAAGAGGATGCCTTAAAAGAAAACAGAGCCTTTGACCCCTTACGCATGAGACCTTCCGCTGCAACCAATTCAGTGAGGAGTTCAACCAAAGTGTACTCCTTCTTACCCATGATCACATTCAAGCGGAAGTTCTCATAGTATTTAGGAAGTGAGTGTAGAACCATATCGATTTTTGAATCATTATCAATATTTCCACCAAGAAGATCAAATCTCATGAATATATTCCATCATCTTGAGAACATGATCTCTAACAGACACTCCCTCAGGCATAGAGGTAGATATAATCTTCCTCATTGCCTCAAACCGAGTAGACCTATCCTTCTCACCGAAGAGTTCCTGGAGGTTCAACATAATATTAGAAGCATTAGGCATATTCTGATGTTGTTGCTGCAACACATTTCACATGGAAGTGAAAATGTAACAATGATCTATCTCATTAGCCTTATTCAACTTCTTGTAAGCCTCCCTTTGCTCTTCAGTAGAAGTAGGAGTCAGAGGTCCTGGAGCAGGTGTGTTGAGTACAAATTTGTACTCATCAGCAACCAGTACTATATCTAGATTCCTTTTCTAGTCCAAATAGTGTGGACCTGTAATCTTGTTTTAATTGAGAATAGTCATAAGCGGATTAAATGACATGATGATCACTGAAATAAATTAAATGCAAACACACGTAAGCATTTAAATCACATTAATTGAAGCATAAAACATGGAAACCTTCAAAATCATTGTTAATGCAACCTCCAACAGCCAAACAAATATATGTGCAAGCCACGGTGGGTGGACATTTACACACATATCCATTGACCAGACAAACTATCTTTAATTCCAATATCACGTCAACCTCTAATTTATGACGAATGGAATTAACAGTCGGACCATATGACAGGCTATGCGAATTAAAATAGGGACTCCATTGGGGAGTTATATAGAAATTCACATCTAAGTGATGACCGCAATTTATCAAGAAGAAAATCATTTTCAATTGATGACCTTACCGTTAGGACTTTACATCACTTGCAAATAATTTCTTAAGGTTATCTTGAATTAAATGTTTACTTATGAACTGTGAATGACACATCCTCTAGGGGGAGACTCCCAGGGTCCCACGAGTTCCACGCACTTCATTTAAAGATAAAAATCATTTTTATTAGAAGTCTTATCCAGTGAATGTTGTATCCTCTAGGGGGAGACTCTCAGGGTCCCGCAAACAACGCCCATAATCACTTATAAGACCTATTGTGGGGGCCTAAATAAATAAATTAAAATTTATTTTAACTCACTTAGTCATTTTTAGTTGAAGGTTTTTGACAGCATACAATAAAGAATTAAATAAATCCTAGCATGCTCCTAACATGTAAAACATACAACATGCTTAGAAAATAAACACACATCATGCAAGAACATATAAAATGTCCTCGTGGCCCCAAGATGTGTACCTGCTTATTCTACCTATTCTATTACATGAATATTTGATATATAACTCTTCAAATGGGCCTTCGAATCAGATCTGGATCTCGAACAATTCAAATTTGGGCATTTTAATTTACTGCAAACATTATTTTTGAGCCACCGTTGCTTCCAAACGATGCACAATCAATGGCCAAAACTAAATGGGCTTTGAAGACCAAATTTTGGATTCTATCTCCAACCAACGACACCAGTGATTCATTCTTGAATCGCCGCCAATTGGCCGGAGAAAATGGCTAGTTGAGTAGCCTGGGCAAAAAACCACTGCACATGGCACTTTTCTCACCTCCGTTTCCATTGATTCCAACGACAATCATTCTGGTAACCTACTGGGCTTTAAAGCCCTAGGCTTGGACTTCAATTCCATGTCATTGGTACTAGAAATCCATAAGAGGATCACCTCCGAATGAACACGGAAAAACGTCCACCTGCATGCTATCAACCCAGAAAATTAGGGTTTTCTTGCAACTGGGCCAAGTTCATTGGCCCATTGCGCCATCATGATCGATCCTCAACCTCTAAAACCTACTGGGCATTGAAGCCCTAAGTATGGAAAATAAGATCATGTCATTTGAATGATGGATACGACTTGAAATAGATATAAATTGACGCATAAATTCAGGCCACATGCAGATAGAATCGTGAGATTCTCGTGTGCAGCTATTTTCATGCGGCTATCACCGCTAATTCCGCCATCCTCATCGCCAATCAGCCCTTGGGTTTTGAAGAACCAAGAAAAACGTACCTTCCCACGTTTAGAGATCCGACGATACTCGCCGAAATTGCCGAAAATTGAATGTGAAAGTACACCTGCACATAGTGGCGCAAAAAATCTTCTAATTTCAAAAAAAAAATTGCGCGACTGGCCTCAATTCATGCCCTCACCACCATTGCTACTGTCGCCGATCGGGCCATCCTCTGACATCCCGGTAGTTGCCTACCATCGGGCTACAACTTCCAATCACCACCGTCGCCAATCGCCACCCCACCTGCTACCGGGTAGGCCGTGTACAGGAGCTACAAACAAGCTACAAATTATGCGTGACGAGCAAGCGATTTGCAGCCACCGCAGTGCCGTCACCCATCGCTTTCACGACCCGTCGGTGATGCAGTGGCAATGTTTGCCGACCCAGCTACGAACCCCACCGGCCGATCAACTCAATCGGCCAACCGATAGGCCGTGGCTGAGCCATGAACAGCCCCTGTACGACTGCGATTTGGTAATTTTCTGTTGATGTTTGTTCTTCATGTTCTTTGTTTCTTGGTTTCGTTTTTTGAAGCAAATTACATCATAATTTATAGAAAAATTACATGAAATAAAATTACATCATTTTCTATACTAACCACGAATTTTCTCATGGTGAAAAATGATTAAAAATTGCGAATAAACCATCGCGCCAAAACCAAAATAGATCGGGAACCACGAGGAATAATAAAATATATAAAATCATCACCGACATGCTTAAATGATTTTAAATAATATAAACCAACTGCACGTTTCAGGCATAGCCAACAACCATGACGTGCCTCTGATACCCATTGTTGGAACACGCCGGTGAAGGCAGTTCGTCCAAACGATCGTTGTTGGATGCCAAACGCACACATACATGGTTTAAAATAAATTAAATCAAGAAGATCAAGGATTAACTTGATAGATATATAAAAATCTGTAGATTGATTCCACGAGAGATCTTCTAGCCTGTGTCCCGTAAACCACGATCCGATGCCGGGTGGACAGCAATACACTGAATCGTTAGATGCCAAAAAAATCTAGATCTACAATGTTTGAGAGAACTAAACCTAGCCGTCATTCAACACATGAAGTTGTGGAATGATCATTAGGTTTTTCTCTCGACCATAAGATCCTATTTATAGGCATCTTCTAGGGTTTCTAATTTGGCCATGCCATGGATCTGTAGAAGGTATAAGATTGGGCCTCCCATAAGTCCAAACACATATATTCAGCCCAGAATATAATTTGAACTTATATCATCAATTCATTCCACTCGAGAATTAATGTTGCAACTGCCATCCTATTCTGATGAGAATCAGGGCTTCTATATGACTTAATTAATTCCCCGTGTTTAAAGTAACAGACATCCATTAATTATTAAAAGCTCTGACAACATTAATTAATATCTTTATTCCTTAAGTAGTACCCGCTCAACATTATTATCGTATCGGAATAAATTCCACCTTCAGGGTTAAAAATGATAAAACTTATGAGCTCCTTAAGGGGATGTCATCAACCTGGATGTCCAGGACACGGTGCCCTAATGTGACTAAATAAACACATACAAATAATCTTGTTACCCAAGATACAGAGCATATTGAATCATCCTTTTGATTCTCACCCATGGTAAGTCAAAGTAACAAACAATCATTTGCATATATCTATATATCACATCTAGGGTTAATAATTAACAAATTCTTCGAGACCTTTGTTCTTCATAGATTCAGAACAGAAGAACACGTCTCACCGCGATCCATTAAATGCGACACTACAAACTAGTATAAACTAATAACCAAGACTAGTTATCTCAAGTTTAAACTACAAACTAAAACGATAGTTTATCCAGAATTACCTCAGTTGTGAATACATTTTACATCTTATAAGGAACCCAACAATGCGATCTTCAATGGGGCGACGCACCCACCACATTGTCTACAATATAAGATAAGTGGATATACATGCAATCAGAAGAAAGCAAAAATGTGATAATATTTATTTTAGATTGATTTCAGTTTAATTAAAGAGATCGAATACATTACAAAGCTCACTTAAAAGTTTGCTTTACTGTATACTCCAACATGTGTTGCATCCCAAAAGAGGTAGCAATCTGTCTAACTGGAGTCTCGATCATCTGCACATGTGATAAGCTCATATTTGTACTCACTTATCCATGTTTTTCTCCATTGTTTTAGTTTATTTAGATTAGGTTTTTAGTTATTTCTGTGCATGAGTATGTTTTAAAGGATGTTATGCTCTTTATGGTGAGTTTTGCAGGTATTTGAGGCTAAAATGAGGTCAAACGATGAAAAAAGCCGTGAAGAACAGACTTACTACTTTGATTGACACACAGGAAGTCGACCATGTTGGAAGATGAGCCTCTGTGTTGACCGACACAGAAGTCGGAGGTCGATCGAGAGACAGAAGAAATTGAAGCCTCGACATGCTTGCGTGCATGTCGATCGACACGGAGGCTAGACAGGTGGATCGAAATAGAAGACGAGGAGAATTCGACACACTCACCTGCATGTCGATCGACACAGATGCCCGAGAAGGGAATTTATTCCCAATTTGGTTGTTTCTGTTATTTTAGCCCAATAACTAGTTTAGATGTTTTGGCTCCTCTATAAATACTAAACTCAATTATGTTTGAAAGGGGTCATTTTGTTTTGTGAAGAATATTATTGCATTGAATTTTGTAGAGACCGTCAAGGTTCCTATTTCCCTTGTAAAGTAATTTCTATTTTTAATAAGAATGTTTGCTTTATTTCGATTCATGATTCGTGGCTAGAAACCCTAGCAGGTTCTAGGGCTTGTGATAATCTTTTCTGATGCATGTTTAAGTAAATCAACGAAATAGCATAGTTCAATTCTTGGTTTATATTCAAGTCAATTCTAGAATTAATGAAGGATCGAGAGATGAAATTAATTAGATTTGAAATTTATTAATTAAAGGACTGAGATGTGACGATTAGTAATAGGAACAGAGAATTGAATACAACTATTTTCTATCTAAAAAAGAAGAATTAAGTTGTAGGATTTAATTAGATAATTATTGGTATTTACTAATTTGTGTTATTGAGAACGAGAGGAGATAGTCACAATTTAGTAACCTAGGGTTTAATTGCCTGACCAAGGAGTTTAATCCATTAGAATCTAATTTTTTGCTTTGCCGAGTTGATGAATTTACCTGTTGATGATTAGATTATCTGCCCTTGGATCTGTATCTTTACATATTACTTTCAAAACCTTAATTTCTCGCATTGTCATCTTTAAATTACAAAACCAAAACCCTTTTCAATTCGCTCAAACAACTATGGTTTAAAGACTATAGCTAGTGCTCAGGATAGTTTCATCACACAATCCCTGTGGGTTCGACTACCTTAGGGTTAAAATCATAAATTTATTTGCCACTCTTTCCGTAGCTTGTCAACATGCTTCTCTAAGTGATCTACCTTCGTATGCACCCTTGCAACTTCTTTCTCGATCTACCCAACTTGATAATCCGAATCCTTTATGAACTTGAAGAGCACTTCATCGAGATTGTCCTTTTTTTCCACAATTTCACCTTTCTACACATCAAAACAGGTGGAGGAAGTTCTATGCCATCTGACTAAGCATAACAAAATCCAGGATGGGCTCTCGGCGGGTAGTAATGGTATCCCCCTTACCTATACTGATTCTGATAACCTCTTCGGTTCATGTAATACACATCGGCCACGGGGTCTACTTGTACTTGTGCTGCAACAATCATGGAAGAATTAGCAGTCAACTTCTCCATATCTCCCTTGAGCTTTTCGATCTCCTTCTTAAGGGTGTCATCTGGTTCTTTCTTTCTAACAACTTTGACTTGTGGCCTCCTCGGATTCGCCCACTTTTGTGTATGCATGGCCAACTTCTGGAACAGTTTGAGAGCCTTGTCAGCAGATTTTCTCATAATGGAACCTCCAGCTGCATTGTCCACCGATTATTGGGTTCTTTCATTCATTCCACGGTAGAAAATGTGTGCCTAATCCTCGGTATCCACTCCAGGCCGGGACAACTCCTAAGTAGCTCATTAAATCTGCTCCATGCCTCAAATAACGACTCATCTATCCTATGATGGAACTACAAAATCTCTATCTTCCTTTGAATTATCATGGATGTTAGAAAGAAATTAGAGATGAACTCTGCTCGGAGCTCATCCTATGTCCGAATCCTGTTACAATCTAAGGCTGTAAACCAAGTTCGCGACTAATCCCTAAGTGAGAATGGGAAACAACGCAATCGAATTACGTCCTATTGACTTCGTTTTATATAACAGTATCACACACCTCCACAAACATTTGTAGGTGCGTGTATGGATCCTCCACAGCTTGGCCACCAAGTTGGTTCTGCTGAACCATCTGAATGAGCCCGGTTTTAAGTTCAAAATTATTCATATTGATGCCAATATTGAATCCATCATTACCGGTTGTGGTCTATACTTCCTTGCAATGGCATTGGGATCCTCATCATCAGAATCCTCTATGAGCATCCTTTCTCTTTCCATCTCCTTTTGCCTTCTCGCAGCCGCAACTCTTTCAACTTCTCTTTCTGCCATCAGCTGTCTGACCACTTCGTGCATCTGACTCACTTGTTGGAAAAAACAGGAGAGCGTTCCCTTCTATGATTTGAGTTTCTGTATCTTGTAGGGGTGGCATCTCCTGATCATCCTTCGAATTTCGATTGTGCAATGGCTCCATCTCAGTATTTGTGCTGCCCTTTCTCTTGCTATTTCTCCTTCTAACTGTTTCCTCAATCTCTTGGTCGAATACCTCAAGTGTTTTACCTTGAGCCCTCATGGTCATGCAGGACCTGAGAATACAAACAATTTGCAAAAAAGTGAGTGAACTTTCTGTGTCGATCGACGTCCCACACGTCGATTGATACAGAGGTATTTCAAAAATCTCATGCACACACATGAATAGGAATAAATTAACTCAATCCAGTAAATTAAAAAACAAAGTAGTAATAGAATAAAATCTAACAATTCCCCAGCAACGAAGCCAATTTGGTCACTGGAAAATTGCCAGATTAATTGTAATAGCAGTGGCCAAACAATTTTTTAACTCGGATTTTTGAACCCACAGAGAATTGTATATCAAAATAATCCTAAATACTAATAATAGTTTCCAAATTCATTGTTGAGCAAATAGAAATATGGGTTTTTGTTTTGAAAACTAAAGATCACAAAACAAAAATGAAAGGGGTTTAAAATAGAAATTAAAGAGCACAAATTCGAGGGCAAACATCCAATCTAGATACATGCATAAGATTATCAACTCTACTAAGGTGGAAATAATATTCAATCATCACAATTTCTTGTTTAACAATTATGACATAGATTACTAATGTGTGACTATCTCCTCTCGGTCTCAAGAACACAATGTTAATCAATCCCAATAAACATAACTGATTTAATTCCTACAGTTAATTCTTCGTTTTGAGACAGAGATTAATCATATTAATTATCTCTTCCTTTTGTCTAATTTTCACCTTTTAGTCCTTAAAAAAAACAACTATAAACCTAGGATGAATTTCATCTCTCGATCCTTCATTAACCCTAGATTCATCAATTAAATTAGATAATTAAACTTAGTAATTTTAGTTGAAAAATATAAACATGCATCATGGATTGTTTGTATAAACCCAAGAACCTGATTAGGTTTCTAGCCACAAATTATGGATTGAAATAAAGAAAACATTTTATTGAATTGTATAAATGAACTTACAAAGATAAAGAAGAATCTTGAAATCCAAAAACTCCAATGCTAAATTAACAATGAATACTAATCCCAAAATTTGAACTCCCTACAAACTCGAACTACATAGGATATATATAGAGGTGATAGTGTATCTTAAAAGATCTAGGACTTAAAATATCTTAAATATCCAAAAATGGAATTTTTTCCTTTTTTGAGTGGCCGTGTTGATCGAATCATGGCGTGTCGATCAACATGGATCTTCATGTCGAGCTACCACTTTGATCTCTGCCTCAGTCGACATCGGCTCTCCATGTGGATTGACATGTGCCATGTCGGTCGACATGGAGGTCTTGCTCAGGTTTTTGGATTTGTCTTCCATGTTGGTCGACATCTCGTATGTTGACCAAAATAACAACTTCTCTATTCTAGGTCTTTTCATCACTTAGCCACTTTTTAGCCCAAAAACTTGCAAAATCTTACCACGACAAGCGTAGTAACCTCTATAGTAGACTCATGCACACAATAAGCTATAAATTAAACATAAATTAAATAAAAAAAGAGAAATACATGGATAAGTGAGTACATTTATAAGCTTATAAGGCAGCAACCAGTTCACCCAGCAAGCACGCGAAGGATGCAACTTATTTTGTCAAGAGGGACTTCCAAAGCCAAAGAAGACGCCAATAGTCGTTTCATACTTAAAATACCGGCTACTCAACCCACAACTGGAGCTCCCACCATATCCACCTCCACCGTAAAGGAAGGCGAGTACTTAGTGGCTGAGCTTGAAGATCAGATGCACAAACACTCCTAGCTATTAGAGAAGGCTTAGGAAAAATTTGACATTCCTCAATCACTTGAGAAGCAGTTCGTGAAGCGCACACAACGCACATGTTTTGAGTCCTACTCTCCAGATCAATAGAAGTTCGAATGTCCACATGTGGACAAAGAGGAGAGAGAAAGACTAAAACATTTGTTTAGGGTCTGAGCATTGAAAGCCATCTCCAAAGCTATGATATCTACGATTGAGGTTCTTTATATTCTCAACTACGATGATGGGTCGGTGTCGGCCGATAAAGAGTTAGAGGCGGAGGCATTGCTAGCCTTCATGGCAATAATTGGAGAAGAAGCTGAAACAGATCATGACGATAACCAGCAAGCTCTGACAACTGCTTCTGATGAGGTAAGAGGCTCTTCACCAATTTCTTTTATTTTTGCTTGCATCATTGAGAACCCTGAGTTGTATTGCTCTGCGCTCTTGAAAAATTTTGACTGATGAGATAGAAAAATATAGGTTAGTTAGTGAGGAGCTAGTAAAACTTAAAAAGGAACACTCCGCACTCTTGAAAAATTTTGAATATTTGAAAAAGGATTGTGATACTTTGAGAAACAATAGCCTTGAGTCTTAACAATGTAAGTGTTCATTTTCAAAAAGCTCAAGGACCATGAAGAGGTTTTGATGACCCAGGGATAAGTCGGGTCTTGGTTTTAACAAATTTTATTTTAGCAATCATGCATGTGCATTTGGTACTGATATTGACAAAAAAAAAATCATTTATATAAAAGCCAAGTCTAGTGATTAGCAAGAGATGAAGGGAAAAGGGGTAGCAACACAAAAACGAAGTTCAGCTGGGAATACTAAATGTTGGTATGCTAACAACCTCATACTGGCCAAGCAACATGCTTCAAGGAAGCCAGCTTAGCTCCGCAAACTGGTTAATCAGCAAGTACATAAAGGATGCCGGCTCGCATAGCCAGTTTGGCCAAGAAACCAGCAAGGGCTGCACCAGCTCGATTTGTGAGGAAGCCAAACACACCTTCTGGTTATCACAACAACTAGAGATTCTTCTCACATTCCCAGAGTAGGAGAAGAATTCATCCAAGTAGGGTGAACACCTAGTTGTGGCCCGAGACCAATCAAATCTCCTTTACAAAAGTAATGAAGGCTAAACATGGTGGCTGAGGATTTAATCCTAGGAAGCCACGAGGTTCCCACACTAATCCAAAACCAGTTTTTTGAGGTCCAATAAGGAAGTCAGCTTCCAAGTGGACTACACACGCCATATTAAGGATATAGCTTCTAAGGAGATGAAGCTAAGAGGCATAAGGAAAGGCATACTCTACATGATAGATTGGGAGAGAGGCCAAGCCAACTCATGCTTCGTGGCAGCCAACACAGTGGATACTAACTAGTTGTGGAACAAGAGGCAAAGTCACATCAATTTCAAGATCATCAACCACCTAACAACCCCAATGGGCAGAGTCAAGAAGAAAGGAATCTGCAAAGCATGCCCGCTGGGAAAACAATCAAAAGCATCCTTCAAGCACAAGCCAGTTGTGGCAAGCACCGAGCGTGTGCTGGAGCTCTTTCACATGGGCTTGCTTGGCCCTGTGACCCACCCACCATAGCTGGGAGGAGATATTCTCTTTTAATCGTGGATGACTACTTGAGATACACCTAGGTTGAGCTGCTGAAGAAGAAGGATGAAGTCAAGCTGATAATGTCGTAGTTGGTGATGTGGATTCAAGATGAGAAGGGAGCAACTGTGAAGTAGATCGAATCAGACAACGTGACCAAATTATACAATGGGCCACTGATTGACTTCTGCGCAGAGATTAAGATTGGCCATTAAAAGTCACCTCCAAGAACTCCAAAGTAGAATGGGCTAGCAGAGCGACGAAATAGAACACTCACGAAAGATATGATGATGATGCTTGCTGAATCCGGCTTGAATGAAAAATATTGGGGCAAAACATATATCACAAGTTGCTACACTCGTAATAGGAGCAATCTCAATGCCCGAGTGAACAAGACTCCCTACGAGGTCTATTATGGTCGTAAGCCAACATTAGCTCATCTTCGTGCTTTTGGTTCTCCATCTTACATTCAGATGAACAATAGTCGTAAGTTTAATACTTTTTCTCCAAGGCTGATGAAGGTGTGTTCCTTGGATGTGGACATCGTTCTCACAAGGCTTATAGGGTATTTAACAAAACTTCTAGGCGTGTGGAGGTAACATGTCTTGTTAATTTTTATGTGGCTACTTTATTGCGTAGAACTATGAAGGAGCTGGCGCAAGATGTTCATGAAATCAATGATGTCAATGGTCAGTTGGGAAATAATAGTAATCATCCCGAACTAACTGATTCGACTAGATCTATGAATGAACATTCTCGCAAACTAGCTACCTCGATTGGTCCACAAACAACCAAGAGGGCTAGTGATGCAAATGATCTTGTTGAGGATTGGATTTCCCTAAATGAGAGCATCAATAAAGGGGGAATCCAACCTAGAAGAGTCGTTCTTGAAGACAAAGATGTCGAAGAAATTCTTGTAGAGATAGAGGAGCTGGTTGCTGATGAAATCCTAGTTGGCGAGCTAGGATCTCGTAAGTCAGAAGCTAGAACTAATGGTTCTCTAGCTGATGCAGAGCTAGTAGCCGAAGTACCAGCTCGTGAGGAACCAACCGGAGGAGCAACTGTGGAGCCAGCCACATGAGAGCTAGCAGGAGAAAATGTGTTGGCAATAGCAGTTGAACCAGTTTTTGGGAAAGAAATCATCTTAGAAGATTTCTTTCATAAGGATGTGCCCATTGCTGGAATATAGAGCTCACATCCTTTCATCCAACCAGTGGAGGTCGAAGAGTTGCAGTGACCAATGTGGTTGAGACATCACCTAGAGTCAGATATATTTGATGATGTTGCGAACCCTGTTCATACGAGAGTTAGGAGTACCTTACTCTCATGCTTTTTTTCCTAATCAGAGGCGACAAAGATTGGAGAAGTTTTGCAGTCGCCAGAATGGATCAATTTGATACAAGAGGAACTCAGAGAATTCACCTTCAACAAGGTTTGTTACCTGATGGATAGACCAACACACCAGTCATTGATAGGTACCAAATGGGTCTTCTGGACTAAGCAGGATGAAGCTGAAAATATAGTACAGAACAAAGCTCGACTTTTTGCCAAAGGATACACGTAATGTGAAGGCATCAACTTCGATAAGACCTTTGCACTAGTTGCCAGGCTAGAGGTAATCAAATTATTCCTGGCTTATGTGGCGTAGCACAACTTCATGGTCTTCAAGATGGACGTGAAAAGTGCTTTCTTGAATGGGGAGCTAAAGGAGGAAGTGTACGTGAAGCAACATCCTAGCTTTGTAGAAGGCAACCAAGTCTAAAAGCTGTGGAAGGCTCGTTATGGCATTAAGTAAGCACCACTAGCTTGGTACAAAACCTTGTCCCAGTTTCTGCTGAAGAATAACTTTAGGAAGGGGAAGATCGACAAGAATCTCTTCCTTATCAAGAATGCGGAGGACATTTTGCTGATTTGGACTTATGTGGATGACATAATCTCTGGTTTGAAAAATCTCTATCTTTGAGAGAATTTTTCCCAACTGATGCAAAGTCACTTTCAAATGAGCATGTCGGGCAAGATGTCATACTTTTTAGGACTTCAAGTTTAGCAAACCCGCAACGGTAATATTTATCAGCCCGAAGAAGTATTCAAAGGACTTGATCAATAAATTTATTCTAGAGATGATGAAATCGCCAAGGATTCAGATGAGCTCCACAACATAGATAACTCCTGATGAAGATAGGGAACCTGTCAATCAATCCTGCTATCGATGAATTACAGGTGTTGGGGCTACGACCTAAGCAGACCTACCCAGACCCACTTAAGTGGGCTAACATCCGATTCCAGATCCCTAGAATGACTCTAGTTGCGGAGCTGAGAGTACATGCGCAGCTTGCAGGTACAACTTACTAAGTAGGCAAAACCTACAAACTCACCACAGGCCGGAGCAGGGTGCAGCTGAAGCAACCGGGTCACAAAAGGAAGCCACACACCTCAACACCTCCTCTAGGATGTCACTGATGGATTTATATACTGAAAGCATTATGATTGGTATATTATGTACAAGGTCGATTGGTTAATATACTGGGAATCATAAATGTTGTATGTTCATCTCCTGTCTGAATTAACAAACGTGTGTCGCAAACGCAATTATCCTCTTATCTAGTCGATAGGGAGATCATACGGTGTGTAGAAGATCACGGAAGATCGTATGGATCGTTTGACCTAGCGAGATATAAATAGTTATCACAGCTGAGACAGTTCTAGGATAAACTGTCGGTGTAGGCTGCAGCATACGCAATAATAAGCATCTTATCTTGGATGGCTTGGTATGTTGGCGTGGGGCACACATTGATAAGGACCTAAGTCGAAATCGATTCTTTTATCTGACATTAAAAGAATCTAGATCACAATAGCTTGACGAGATCCTAAGCCTATATTAAGGTACAAAAGTATATGCAGATTGTGTATTACTTTGAGTTACAGTGAAAGGCTCTAGTTGAGCTTGTATATCTGTATCTTGGGTAATAGCAGTTTGTGTATGACTGTCTGGTACTGGAACTAGGTAACCACATCCAGTATAGGATGGTGACATTCCCTGAACAACTCAAAAGGATCGTTATGCTAAGTCCTGTAGGCTGATTAAGTTCAAGCATAAGTGAAAAGGTTTGAGTGGATTGATTCAGGAATATAAGATGTTAATTAATTAAATAGCTTGTCAGAGCTTAAATTAATTAACGAATGTCTGTAACCTTAAATGTGGGGATATACCGAGCCCATGCAACCCGTACCTCAAAACGTGGTAGCAATTAGGTAGGACAATATTGATTCTCTGGTGGAATGAATCAATATTAATTAATTAATTATATTCTGGGTTGAATATGGGAATTAATTAATTGATAGGCCTTATTTACTATTAGCATTTTGGTCCCTGGTCTGGCCCTTGAAACTCAAGCCCAATAGGAGTACAGTAATTTCCTATAAATAGGCCTCAGTTCCTCAGATCTCAACACACCATAAGATCATAAGTTGCAGACAGCAAACCAGTTTTGGGAGCTGTGGTGATCGACTAAGATCTGAGAACGAGGAGGAAATTCTGCTTCTCAACCGGGCAAAGGATCTGATAGAGAATCTTCACCAGATTTTCAGATCGAGTCGAGATACAGATCAGAAGATCAAATCAGGAGGATTTTTCTTCTTCTCTATCTCCTTGTTTTTCGAAAATAATTGTTTTATTTTCATAAATTTATTTCCTCAATCTGTTAGGAAATCAAATCTTTGTGCGTGGGAAAGATCAAAGGGCATCTCCGCGCACGTGTTCTTCAGAGTTCATCGATCCAGGTATTCCGCATAAACCTTCTTATGCATAATAATATAGGATCATGCTAGGATTGTTCATAGCCATAGCAATTTATTTTGATATTCCAATTAACGATCCTTGGCAAACGGCTTAGCTGTTACTCTGCTCGACCTACTTTAGCACATCTTGCACATACTTTTTACTAAAATAAAATACAGTGTTTACTTTGATCTAAGTGTTAATTACTTTTCTTTTATTGATTATCTGTATGTTCTCTGTTTTCTCGTTCTATTTTCTTACTATTATCCTCATTGGTTCCTTTGGCCCCATATCCGTATGAAATCAAACCTCAGCATTTTGGAACTATAACTTTCATTTTGCATGAAAATGATAGGAAATGCGTCTTCATCAGGAAAATAAAAGGACACGATCCCGAAGGACACCAATCCTCAAGGTACCATCGTGCCTACTAACCCTTCGGGGACTAAAGCAGTAATTCCAGGAGACCCTGTAGCCGCGAAACTGGCAGAACAACATAAGTTGTTTAAGAAGCAGCTTGATGCGTCAAACTAGAAGCTTGAAGCCATCATGAGGTCGTACCGGAAGTTGCAGGAAGAAAACATGGTACTCGGCCAAAAACCTCACCCATACCCGCAGAAGAGGAAGGAGCCCATAATCAGGGAGACCGCCACCACTTCGCCCACAAAGCCGGATCGAAAGTTTCCAAACTAGCCAAGACGATGTGCTGCATACTCCTCAAGGGTCAGGATGCGACCTCGATTTAATAAAACATCACAGAGATGATATCACGAGCTCTCAGAGCCATGTAATAAAGAATCGAGAAGAAAATGGAGGAGTATAAAGCATTGCTAGCAAAGGTGCCACGGATGTCGGCTCCCGAGAAGATCATCCCACGAGATAGTTGATGGAAATGTATATTGAAAGTATTATGATTAGTATATTATGTACAAGGGACATTGGTTAATATACGGCGAATTATAAATGTTTTATGCTCATCTCCTGTCTGAATTAGCAAACATGTGCCGCAAACAAAAGTATCCACTTATCTCGTCGATAGGGATATCATACGGCATGTAGTAGATCACAGAAGATCGTATGGATCGGTTAACCTAGCGAGATATAAACAAAAATAATAGCAGAGACAGTCCCAAGATTGACTGTCGATATAGGTTGCAGCATACTTGGTAATAAACATCTTATTCTAGTTGCTTGATATGGCTGGTGTGCTCGGAACGCATTGATGGGACCCTAGTAGGATCAATTCTTTTGTCTAACATTAAAAGAATCTTGATCTTGATGCTCGATGTAATATTATGCCTACATAAAAGTACAAAAGTATACACAGATTTGTGTGTCACTTTGAGATGTAGTGAAAAGTTCTAGTGTAATTTGTATATCTATATCTTGGGTGGTTGCAATCTTGTATCACTTTCTGATACCGTAACTAGGTAACCATATCCAGTATAGGATGGTAAAATTTCCTAAACAACTCAAAAGGTTTGTTATGCTAAGTCCTATAGGCTGATAAGTTCAAGCATAAGTGAAAATGGTTGAGTGGATTGATTCATGAAAAAAAGATGTTAATTAATTTTGGAAGCTTGTCAAAGCTCAAATTAATTAATGATTATCTGTTAAACTTAAATACAAGAATTTTTCGTGCCAATACAACCCGTTCCTTATAACGCTGTAGCAAAGAGGTAGGACAATATTGATTCTTTTGTGGCATGAATCAATATTAATTAATTAATTATATTTTGGGTTGAATATGAGAATTAATTAATTGATAGACCTTATTTGCTATTTGCATTCTGGACCCTGATCTGGCCCATTAAGCTCAAGCCCATATTAGATAAGTTTTCTCCTACAAATACCCCTCAAACTCTCAGATCATGACACACCACAAGATCATAAGTTGCTAAGCAGCAGACCAGTAACTGGGAGCAGATCATAGGCGATTTGATCTAAGAAAGAAGGAGGAAACTCTGCTTCTCGTTAGGCAAAGGAATTCGCAGAGAATCATCACCGAATTTTCGAATCAATGCCGGGATACAGATCAGAAGATCAAATCTGGAGGATCAGTCTTTTCTTTCTCTCTCATAATTTCCAAATTATTATTATAATTTCTATAGATTTAATTCCTTGATATTGTAGGATAAAATCTTGTTGTGCAGCAAAGAGGATTGAGGTTCAAATCACTACTCACCCAGTTCAACAGTTTCTACAATCCAGCTATTCCTTATAAACCGTCTTCTGCATTTCAATAGGAACATGCTAGGATTATTCATAGACATAGAAATTTATTTTGGATATCCAATTTCAATCTGGTTCATGGATTGGCAATTCAGTTTGCCGACAATCCCTTCAATTGGTATCAGAGCTAGGTTGAATTTATTGGCTCTGTCAAAAAAAATATTATTGTCTATGAATATGCATGATAATTATTATTATTGAATTGTGATTGTATGGTTTTTTGATTGTATAATTTTTCATTCCTCATGGTTTTCGGGAAAATCCATTCTTTTATAATGATTCTTTTTTAATCCATAAGATAAATACGTGGTTAAATTTATTTTTCAAATTGTAGTACGATTGTTTATTTCGATGTGATTTGAATTTCTAATCAAATTTGTAAAACTAAAAGATGAAGAACACAAAGAACGATGGAACCACACGACACGCGGTGGCACACAACTTCGCTGCCACAGCAGGAGGTCGTGCACGACAGTCATAAAACTGCAAAGGGGGCGGGGTTGCAAGCAGCCATGGCAGCGGGCAGCCGCAAAAATACCCTAGGGTTTTCCGCAAGGCTGCACACACACCAGGGCATCAGCCATGTGACCCACGGTGCAGGGATGTTGGCAAGCTGCGGGACGGGTGCACGGTGGAACTCTAGGTTCCGCATGTGCGCGTGACACCTCTACCCTTCTGCGTGCATGTGACGGCACTGCTCCCTCTCATTTCGGACAACACTGTTGACGATGGTGGAGCTCGGATCGAGGATAAATCTTGGGGCCAGATGGGGTCAGGTGCGACGCAACACCGCATGCTCGAGCCCTAGTGTTCGCGGGCGGCGGCGCGCACACCCTGCACACTGGCAAATTATTTGGTGAGCTGGAACCATTTTTGGCGGCGATCGGAGGAAGCAGGTGGTGGACGGAGGATGGGTAGACATCAGGTGGACCAGGACGGTAGTCGGTGAAGTAGGGCGATGACCAGAGGAACTAGAACGCATGCTACAACCCACGTGGTTGCTACACTTTTCTGGTGAATCCTCCAGTGGCTGTGGGCAGCCAGCGGTAGTGGGTCACCGTTGGTGGTCCGTCGAGTCATGTTTGTGCGGGCTACAGGTTTGCAATGTGTGCTCAGGCCTGCAATATGTTAATGGATCCAATTGTCCTATTTTTCGATGGATCGAGTCTTGGAGGCCCAATTTTTCAGAAAATAAATTCAGATCTCAGTTCATGCAGTGGGTGCCCAGTTGAAGATCTGTAAAATAAATCCAACGTATAATAGATATGATTTATTTTTGAATTTTTATCATGAGGCCACAAGAATATTTTTATTTGTTTTATTATTTTTTCTCGCATGATATATGTGTTTTATTATTTGCGCAGCATCTAAGCATGTTGTAGATAATAAGTTGCACATTTAATTCTTATTATTTACTGCTTTAAAACATACTTTGTGATTTATTTTATGGATTTAAATTATGGCTATAAATTCGGGGATCATGCATGGCATGGTAGAATTTTAGAAATGTCATCATTTATGGCAATATAAAATAATTTGTGCGCAATTGAACCTTATGAGTGAAAATTACTAAGCTGTTTATTTTAGAAAGACCTCCACAAAATGATCTCTTATTAGAATAGAATAATCTAATAAGTAAACGTCTACATGTGTAGCTTACTAATTTTATTATTCATAAGTTCTAATAGATTAGATTTCTTAAAACAAACATTTAATTCATGTGAGAAGTGGGAGCTCATGTGTAAGCATCTACATGTGTAGCTTGCGTATGGAACTTTCACAAGTTCTCCAGGGATTGAATTAAATGAGACAACCTATTATAAAGGGTAACAATGTGTTTTAAATCGATCTTTATATGAGAGGGTTGGCTTTGGTGGTTTACTAGCTTAGATATTATCCGAGTATAACTCATTTGTGAAGTCCCTGCTCAGTAGGATAATATGATCTTGGTTAGTCTCCAATTATTAATTCCATTTGACATGGATTGGAACTAAAGGGGCTGGAACTGAAAGATGCAGTCCGGTTGAGTATTTTATTGTAAACGTTCACATGTGTAACTTGCAATAGAAATACTTGGGCAAATTGGGGAAACATTATATTGTTTTATCATAAGGTTGCAATATTTATTTGTTTAAATAGTTTGCGATCATGTTTTAATTTCTGCTTTAATTTATTATTTTCAAACATATTTTTACCAAATGTAATCAATATCTTAACACAAAATCAATTAACTAGTCCCAATTTCCAAGAATGGAAATGCAATTTGGATTACATCCTTGTTGCAGAGGAACACAAGTTTGTCCTTGATGAGCTACGACCGATAACTCCCACTGCTGAATCGACTGCTGAGCAAGTGAACTACTATAACAAGTGGCTCAAGTCTAACAATATAATGAAATGCTATATGATGACTACATGTCCAAGGTGTTACAACAACAACATCATTCATACGATAATGCTTGTGACATCAAGGACAATCTCGCAGCGACCTATGGTGAGTCGGACCGAGCAATCAGATTTAATCTCATGAGGGAAATCATGGGAAAGAAAATGTATGAGGGTAGCTTGATCAGAGAGCACGTGGTCAGCATGACTCATCTTATGGATGAGTTCATGTTGCACGGAGGTGGTATTGATGCGGAAGCGCAGGTCGATATCATCATTAACTCTCTGCCAAAGTCCTTTGAGAATTTCAGACTGAATGATATCATGAACAAGAAAGAGTACACTCTTAATGAGTTGCTCAATGAGTTAATGGAAGCGGAATCAGTCATGAATCCGGAGAAAGTTGTTTTGACTACTTCTGGGGAACATACTATTGTCGTGATTGGCAAGAAGCGCAAAACAATGTTTAAGAAGAAGGAAATATGTACAACTACTTCGAAGAAACCTAAAAGGGAACTGGGCGTAGCTTCAAAGAAGGACAAGTGTCTCATATGTGGCAAGGCTTGTCATTGGAAGAAAGATTGTCAAGTCAAGAGGACTAGACAAGGTACGTCATGTGCATTTATAATGGAAACATGTTGAGCAACAATTTTTACCTTTTGTGGGTAGTGGATACTGAAGCAACTGATCATATTCGTTATAGTATGCAGGGGTTCGTGCCGATCAGGCAGCTGAAACATAACGAGATTACCATCTCAATGGGCAGCGGGGAGCAAGTTTTAGTAGTAGCCATTAGAGATTTTGATATATAATTTGAAAATAGTTTTCTTGTTTTAAGAGATATTTCTTATGTGCCGGTATTTCGGCATAACTTAATTTCAGTTTCCAAGTTATATAGTGATGGATTTTAAGTTATTTTTGATAGTGGGGTTTCTATCATTGGTAATAACGGTGTGATCTGTCATGGCAAACTTATTAACTCTCTTTATATAATAAACTGTTTGCATAAATCTTCTATAAACATTACATCAAACTCATCCAATAATAATAATCATTTAAAGAGAAAGTTTTCTTCCGACGAGGATCAAACATATCTCTAGCACTTAAGACTAGATCACATCAATCTGAAGAGGATTAAAAGACTAGTGAATGATGATCTCCTTCATTCATTCCAAGTGGTACCTCTTCAAGTCTGTGAATCCAGTATAGAGGGAAAGATGGCGACCAGGCCTTTCAGGTCAAGTAAGTCTCGAGCAGAGGATGTATTGGAACTGATCCACTCTGACTTATGTGGACCAATGTCCACAAAAGCTCGTAGAGGTTATGAGTATTTTTTACTTTCATTAACAATTACTCAAGGTTTGGATACATCTATTTGCTTCGCTACAAGTCTGAATGATTTGAGAAACTCAAAGAGTTCAAGGAAGAAGTAGAAAAGAAGCAGGGTAAGACTATCAAAACACTGCGCTCGGATCGTGGTGGTGAATACCTCAACGAGTTCTTTCAGTACTTTTCAGAAAATGGGATTACATCCCACTGGACTGCACCAGGAACCCCACAACAAAATGGTGTAGCAGAGAGAAGAAACATAACTCTTTTGGAAATGGTTAGGTCGATGATGATTTATGCAAGTTGCTGGTTTTGTTTTGGGGTTGCCTAACCTAGTACCTACTAAATCAGTTCCGAAAATGCCTCTAGAGATCTGGTATGGGCAAAAGCCGAGTTTAACAACAATGAGGGTTTGGGGATGTCCAACGTATGTGCTGACAAAGGAACCTGATAAATTAAAGAGTAGGTGTAAGCTAATGCTGTTTTTAGGGTATCTCAGGCAAACGAAAGGCGGTTAATTTTATTGTCATGAGAATCAAAAAGTCGTTGTCAGTACCAAATCTAGATTTTGAAGGACGAATATGTATGAAATCACAAATCCAAGAGTGAAATCATTCTCCACGAGCTTGAAGATGATGAAGCGATTCCATCTGGAAAGCCAAGTGTGCTTTGTAGATCCACCTAGAACAGGTGAGGGAATACCAACACTGCCATCAATGCAAAATATGGGACCAATGGTTACTGTGATAACTACTGACACGGCTCAGTAGCCTCGTCACAGTAGGAGGGTTGTTTGGCAACCGAAAAGGTACATGTTCGTGGGAGAGTCTCTTGACTTGATCCCGGAGAATAGAATGGATGATACCGACCCATGGACATACGACGTGGCAGTATCTGATAAAGTTGCAGACAAATGGAGGGTCACCATAGATTCTGAGATAGAATCCATAACGACTATGGATATATACCAGAAAACTAATTTGCTAGATGGCTATCGAGCCATAGGGTGAAAATGGGTATACAAGAAAAAGAAAAGAGCAAATGGGGAAATTACAGCTTTTAAACCAAGGTTGGTGGCGAAGGGTTATAGTTAGAAAGATGAGATAGACTATGATGAGACATTCTCATCAGTAGACATGCTTAAGTCCATTCGGATACTCCTTGCCATAGCAGCACATATGGACCTAGAGATATGGCAGATGGATGTCAAAATCATATTTCTAAACCTTGAGGAAGGTCAAGACATCTATATGCAACAACAAGAAGGATATGTGCAAAAAGACGAAGAGAATTTGGTCTGGAAGCTCAAGAAGTCATTCTATGGACTCAAGCAAGCTTCACGGTCATGGAACTTATGTTTTGATCAAGTGATTAAATCATATGGATTTTCACAATGCTTAAACGCGAGTTGTGTGTACCGTCTGTGTGTCAGTGGAAGCGTGGTGTTCCTTGCACTTTTTGTAGATGATATTCTCCTCATTGGCGAGAATGTGGAGGTATTTTCGGGCATAAAGGGGAGGTTATCCAAGCAGTTTCATATGAATGACCTTGGGAATGCGAGGTACATCCTTGGGATAAAAGTCTTGTGGGAGCGCAAGAAAAGGATGTTAGCATTGTCTCAAGCTTCATATGTGGATACTGTGATTGCCCGTTTCAGCATGCAAACTGCCAAGAAAGGGGTGGTACCCTTCAGGCATGGTATACATCTTTCTAAGGAACAGTTTCCGGAGGCACGAAAGGAGAAAGATGAGATGAGCAAGGTGCCATATGCATCGGTCGTGGGAAATCTCATGTATGCAATGCTATGTAAGAGGCTAGATATCTGCTTTGCTGTAGGCATGGTAGTAAGATATGAGTCTAACCTTGGACAGGCGCATTGGACCGCGGTAAAGCACATACTTAAATACTTGAAAAAGGACTAGAGATTATTTTCTCATCTATTAGTGTAAGGAGTTGTGCCTTGTGGGTTATACGGATTCGGATTTCCAATCATGGAGGAGTGAAAAGCAGAAGTTCATTGCCGACTCCACCATGGAAACAGAATATGTGGCAACTTCTGAAGCTTCAAAAGAAACAATATGGTTGAGAAACTTCTTTCTGGAGTCAAACATGATTCCTAAGTTACCCGAGACTATCACGGTGTATTTTGATAACTCTGGTGCTCTGGAACACTCGAAAAAACCACAAATTCAAAGAGCAACAAAATGCATTGAAAGGAAGTACCATATCATATGAGAAATCGTGGCTAGGGGTGAAGTGCTGGTAGAGAAAATTAATACAATGGACAATCTAGCAGATTCATTCACAAAAGCTCTGCCACAGAAGACCTACGAGATGCATGTACGTAACCTTGGACTGAGGCAACAGCTAGCTGATGGATTTATATACTGACTACATCAACCGGGGTGCAAGCAGTTCATCTGGAACTGCCGGGACGGAGGTGAACTACATGATGGATTTATATACTGAAAGCATTATGATTGGTATATTATGTACAAGGTCAATTGGTTAATATACTGGGAATCATAAATGTTGTATGTTCATCTCCTGTCTGAATTAAAAAACATGTGTCGCAAACAAAATTATCCTCTTATCTCGTTGATAGGGAGATCATACGGTGTGTAGTAGATCACGGAAGATCGTATGGATTGTTTGACCTAGCGAGATATAAATGGTTATCACAGCTGAGACAGTTTCAGGATAAACTGCCTGTGTAGGCTGCAACATACGCAGTAATAAGCATCTTATCTTGGATGGCTTGGTATGCTGGTGTGGGGCACACATTGATAAGAACCTAAGTCAAGATCGATTCTTTTATCTGACATTAAAAGAATCTAGATCTCTGTGGCTTTATGAGATCCTAAGCCTATATGAAGGTACAAAAGTGTATGCAGATTGTGTATTACTTTGAGTTGCAGTGAAAGACTCTAGTTGAGCTTGTATATCTACATCTTGGGTAATAGCAATTTGTGTATGACTGTCTGGTACTGGAACTAGGTAACCACATCCACTATAGGATGGTAACATTCCCTGAGTAGCTCAAAAGGTTCATTATGCTAAAGTCCTGCAGGCTGATTAAGTTCAAGCATAAGTGAAAGGGTTTAAGTGGATTGACTCAAGAATATAAGATGTTAATTAATTAAATAGCTTTTCAGAGCTTAAATTAATCAACGAATGTATTTAACCTTAAATATGGGGATATACCGAGCCCATGCAACCCGTACCTCAAAACGTGGTAGCAAATAGGTAGGACAGTATTGATTCTCTGGTGGAATGAATCAATATTAATTAATTAATTATATTCTAGGTTGAATATGGGAATTAATTAATTTATTGGCCTTTTTTGCTATTTGCATTCTGGTCCCTGGTCTAGCCCATGAAACTCAAGCCCAATAGAAGTCCAGTATTTTCCTATAAATAGGCCTCAGTTCCTCAGATCTCAAAACACCACAAATCATAAGTTGCACACAACAAACCAGGTTTTGGGAGCTGTGGTGATTGACTAGATCTGAGAAACGAGGAGGAAATTATGCTTCTCTACCGGGCAAGGAATCTGAAGGGAATCTTCACCAGATATTCAGATTGAGTTGGGATACAGATCAGAAGATCAGATCAGGAAGATTATCTTCTTTCTTCTCTCTCCTTCTTGTTTTTGAAAATTGCTTGATAATTTTCATAGATTAATTTCCCCAATCTTTTAGGAATTAAATCTTTGTACGTGGGAAAAGATCAAGAGGAATTTCCGCGCACTCGTTCTTCAGGTTTTCGCAATCCAGATATTCCGCTTAAACCCCCTTATGCATATTCAATAGGAGCATGCTAGGATTAATCATAGGCATAGCAATTTATTTTTGATATTCCTATTAACGATCCTTGGCAAACGGACTTCGTTATTCAATTCATGAATCCTTTCAATTGGTATCAGAGCCAGGTTGAATTAATTGGCTCTATCAGGAAAAATAATATTGCCTATGATTTGCATGATAATTATTATTGAATGATTGCATAGGTTTTGGATTCTATGATTATGTTTTTCGTCCTCATGGTTCTCGGGTTAATCCGCCCTTTTATAAGGATTCATTTTTCACCCACGAGATAAATCCGTGATTAGATTTAGATTTTTAGATTGTAATTAGGTATATTCAATGTAATCTTTTATTTAAAAACTAAATCTGTAAAACAAATAATGAAGAACACGAAGAACAAAGGACCGCACGACGTACGATAGCGCCTGCATGGCACAAAGCCATGCACGACGATTGCACGCGGTAGGCACGACGGCCACGACGGCGGCACAGCCGCGCATAAACCCTAGGGTTTCAGCTTGCAGCGCGCGCGCACGACGGGCAGCAACCACGCGGCTGAGGCTGGTCAGGCACGGTGCGGGGCTCTGGGGCAAGCGATGCGAGGGGCGACCAAGCAGGGGGCCAGGACGGCAGCGGCGTGGACAGGGCGCGAGGAGCGTGCACGCGCGGGGTAGGCCTGCGCAGCCCTGCGCACGACGTCGGGAGCGCTCCTCCCTTCTTTCGGTCGGTGTCGGTGGGGGCCAGGTAGTGTAGGCTGCGGCTCATGATGCGGAGGCGCGGGCTAGGGGCTGTCCGACGGGGTGGCTCGCGCGCGTGGGGCAACTCAAACCCTAGGATTTGCATGCTGCACACGCTTCTCTCATGTCACGCTCCCTGCACATTTTCCAGCGAGTCGTGGTTGCCGACGGTGGAGAAGATGGTGCACGACAGTTCGGGCAACGGTCCGGGCAAGCTGGGGCGGCGGCATGCAAAATGGGCGAAGGCCAGAGGAGGCGGAATCGCGGGCTACAACCGTGCACATATGTGCATGACTGTTGCACGATTACAAAAGCCCTCGCGGCGGCGGCGGCGGTTTGCCAGTGGTGGCTTGTCACGCCAAGTTCTCGCGGGCCCCATGTGTGCCTAGGCCTGTGATTTGGTTAAATTGCCCAATTGTCCAATATTCTCATGGATCAAATCTTGGAGGCCCAGATTCAGAAAATAAATTTAGATCACAGTCCAAGTAGTGCGAGCTTAGTTGAAGATCCGTAAAAATAATTCCAACGTGTAATATTTAGAATTATTATTATATTTGTATCATGGGGCCACAAGGACATTTTTTATTTGTTTTATTATCTGTCTTCGCATGATATATGTGTTTAAATTAATAACGCAACATATAAGCATGTTGTAGATAATAGGAGCACGTTTACTGCTTTTATTTACATCTTTAAAGCATGCTATGTGATTTATTTTTTGTGTAATTAATTATAACTATAAATTCGGGGTTCATGCTATGCATGATAGAATTTTAGCAGTGTTATAATTATGGCTACATAAAATAATATGTGCAATTGAACCTTATGAACTAAAAATTACTAAGCTCATAATTTAGTAAGACCTCCACAAAGAGATCCTTTATTAGAAGTGGGTAATTTATTAAGTAAACGTCTACATGTGTAGCTTACTTAATTTATTATTCATAAGTTCTAATAGATATGATTTCTTAAAACAAACATTTATTTCATGTGAGAAGTGGGAGTTCATGCTTAAACGTCTACATGTGTAGCTTGCGTATTGAATTTTTTCATAAGTTCTCTAGGGATTGAATTAAATGAGATAGCTTTATTATAGGGATCAGGTGTGTTCTAGTGGATCCTTATATGGGAGGGTTGGCTTTGGTGGTAAGCTAGCTTAGATGTTATCCAGAGTATAACTCATTTTTGATGTCCCTGCTCAGTAGGATAATATGGTCTTAAGTTAGTCTCCAATTATTAATTCCATTTGTCTAAGGAACCCGGGCATGGATCGGAATAAAAGGACTGGAATTTAAAGATGCAGTCTTGTTAAGTGTATTGATGTAAACGTCCACATGTGTGACTTGCAATTGTAATACTTAGGCAAATTGGAGGAAACATTAATATTACTTTATCATAAGGTTTCAATATTTAATTGTTTCAATAGTTTCCGACTATGTTTTAATTTCTGCTTTAATTTATTATTTTCAGACATTTCTATTCATATTGTTAACCTCTTAACATCAAACCCTTTAATCGGTCCCAATTTTCCTGAATGGAAGTATTGCTTCATGGAAATACTCTGTATTGCAAAACACGCCTATGTACTTTACATGGAGCCACTGTTTCCTCAGTATTGGAAATGTACTGGTTATGAGTGATAAGCTCATTATTTTACTCGCTTATCTATATTATTTTCTACAATTTTATGTAGTTTTATTGAGTTTATATATATATTCTATGCATGAGTCTGTATTAGGTGGTATTATGCGCATTTTGGTGTTTTTGTAGGGTTTTAGGCCTAAGTTCACGAGAAATCCATTTCGGAAGCAGTGACGTGTAAGAGTAGCAGTGAAGAGTTCTTTCACAAGAGGAATTCGAGCTATTGGCACATGGCAATGGATGATGCTTTGAGTTAGCTCTCCAACGCAACTGGAATCGGGCCAATCGGAGTTTGGGAGAGAAAGTTATGGCCAAAACCGTGAGACCGCGCAGAAGGGGCGAGAAGCTGCGTCGACAGACGCCAATCAACATCAATCGACGCCGACCAAGAAGCCACGTCGATCGACGTGGATCAGCCACGATCGACGCGAGGCTGTCTGCTGGAGCGGAAATTCGAGGAAAAACGGATTTATTCATATCTTTAGCCCTAGATTTGATAGGATACACATCCACCACTATAAATACCTATGTAAATTCGATTTTTCAAAATTCCCCATTATTCCCCATAATTCCCAATTATATTTTAGAGTTTTTAGAGTTTGGAGACTTGGGAAACACGAAACCCTTTTATTTTCTTGTAAGTTCTTTACTTTTATGCAATTTAATATGTTTTCTTTAGGATTTCTATCTGCGATGAGTTGCTAGAAACCCTAGCGGGTTCTAGGGTTTGAATAATATTATGGATGCATGTTAGGATTAATTAAATAGGTTCATGATTCCTGTGTTTATTTTTTAATTCTATATTAAATCAAGGACCGATAGGTGACGATTAATTTAGATGTCTAGCTATTGATAGAAGGACCGAGAGGTGAATATTAATAGTGGGAATAGGAATGCATGATACAATCTACACTATCCAAACAGATGTTCTAGACTGTAGGAATTGAACTGATTTGCTTATCAGATTGACTAATTTGGTGTATTTTGAGACCGAGCGGAGATAGTCACTAGTTAGTAATCTAGGTTATATTTGCCAAACAAGGAAATATAGCATTGTTGCAGTATTCCACCTGTTAAATTAATTGACTCCTACATGTCATCCATAATAAGAATTTTTCCCTAGAATCTGTGTTCCTTTAAATTTGCTTCCAAAACTTCTTTAATTTTCTGCATTGTTCTCTTTACTTTTATAAAACCCTGATTTTGGATCTCTCAAACAATGAATCTTAGGATCATAGCTAGTATATAGGATAGTTTCCCCACACAATTCCCCTGGATCGATAACCTTAGGGTTTACAAATTTATTTGCCGCTGTTATTATAATTAATCTGTTAGAAATAGCAGTGATCAAATTGGCACCGTTGCCGGGGAATTTTTAGATTTTATCTTGTTACTAGTTCGTTCTAGAATTTGCTGGATTGAGTTTTAATTTTCTGTACGTGTGCGTGTGTGAGTTTTTGAGTCTACATCTCGCGTTGATCGACACCACCTAGCATCGATCGACGTCGATCACTTTGCAGCGTCGATCGACGAATACCTTTCGTCGATCAACGCCGACCACTCTTTTGTTTCGATCGACGTGAATCCATGTTGATCGACGCTGAACTGATATTTACCTATTTCCTGTGCAGGTGCATGAACACGCGAGCCAAAAGAAAAACACTTGAAGCCTTTGTCCCTGAAATTGAAGCAACCTGCAGGAAAATCAAAAAGAAAGGAAAAGAAAAACAACGAGAGATGGCTGAGAATCCTGAAGCACCTCTGCAAAATATGACTCCCGAGGAGCAGAGGTAATTTGTGAATGAAGTACATCAGCTGAGAGCACAGCTACAAGCAGCCCAAGCTACTTAGGCGGAGCAAGCTGCAAGACTGGCAGAGTTGAACGATAGGCAAGTTGTGATCCCGCAAAGGTCCATCTTGGATCGATTTCTTCCACAGCAAGTGGAGGCCGGATTCAGAATTGGCATTGATGCCAACAACTTCGAGCTGTGCACAAGCCTTATTCAGATGGTGCAGCAAAACCAGTTTGGGGGAAAAGCTGTAGAAGACCCATATACCCACCTCAACCAATTCATTGAGGTGTGTAACAATGTGAAGCAGAACGGAGTAACCCTAGATGTGATCAGGATGAGAATGTTCTCGTTTTCACTCAGAGACAAGGCACGGTTTTGGTTTGTTGGACTGGATAAGAGTCAGATCGGGACATGGGAGGAGCTTCGAGCAGAGTTCCTTACCAACTACTTCCCACCGAGCCCGCTGCTAAAGAGGAAAGCTGCCATTACTACTTTCAAGAAGATGTATGATGAGTCACTCTACGAGGCCTGGAAGAGATACAAAGAGCTTCTACGACTCTGTCCTGAACATGGCATCGATCTGGAGATGCAAGTGTGTCATTTTTATGAGGGACTGAACCCTCACATGAAGGAGCTGGTTGATGCATCTGCTGGAGGAATACTGATGAAGAAGAGTGGTGCAGAGAGTATGAGGTTGCTGGCTGATATGGTGCTGAATAGCCACCAATGACCAACTGATAGGTAGCTACCAGTCAAAGCAGTCGAGACAAACCCAGAATTCGATGCGGTCGCTGATGTGAAAAAGCTCCGGGAGGAGATTGAAAAATTGGGCACATCACAAGTTGCAGCTGTTGCAGAGCCAAGCATGGCCATAGTACCCTTAGAGGCTGACTACATCAACAGGGGTGCAAGCAGTTGGCAATGGTTATCACAATAACTACCGAGGCAATCAAGGGTATCAGTACAACCATGGGCGATCTCACCCTGGTTTTTCCTATGCTAACCCTTCTGCTGCAGAACACCCTTCGCCTGGTTTTGATGCAGGTACTGGAGGAGAGATCGTGGAGAGGAAGAAATCCGTGCTACAGGAGATGCTCGAGAAATTCATCAAGAGCTCGGATAACCAGTTTGGGAAAGTAGAAACCGAGGTGAAGGGAATGGCCAACCACATGCAGCTGATGACGAAACATCTTCAGATGTTGGACACACAATTGAGCCAGATTGCCACCACACTCGGCAACCAACACAAGCCTGGACAGCTTCCGAGCACAACGGAGGTGAACCCCAAGGCCCAAAAAGACTGCAAAGCCATTACTTTGAGGTTCTGGGACGAGCTACAAGGGTCCCGAGATGGCTGTAGATGATTCTGGAGATGAAAAGGAGCAAAAATGCATAGGAGATGAATCAACGTCGATCGACGGACCTGCCACATCGATCGACGCAGAAAAAAAGGCCTGTCGATCGATGCCACACTACGTCGATCGACGCCGAAGTCTGTCCCAGGCACGAAGTTGAAGCAGTTTGAAGATCAGCTCCCTCCTTTACCATTCCCACAGAGGTGCTCAAAGTAGAAAGAGGACGAGAAGTTCTCCAGATTTGTGGAGTACCTGAAGAAGGTTAGCATCAACATCCCGCTGATCGAAGCACTGAAGGAAATCCTGGGATACATGAAGTACCTCCAGAAATTGATGAGTGGAAAGAAACAATTCGTGGAGAATGAGACAGTGAAGATCCACGAGCAGTGCAACCTGCTACTTCAAAAGCAGGTGCCCATCAAGAGAAGTGATCCTGGATGCTTCTCTATTCCGGTTGAGATTGGGGGACACACATTCAAGAGAGTACTATGTGATACTGGGGCCAGTATCAACCTGATGCCGTACTCCATCTACAAACGTCTCAACATCGGAGAAATGAGGCCCACGACGATCACCCTGCAGATGGCGGACCGGTCTGTGTCCCGCCCGAAAGGTATACTAGAGGATGTGCTCATTTGTGTGGGCCATCTCATTTTTCCTGCAGATTTTGTGGTGCACGAGATGAAGGAGGATGAGAACATGCCCATGATCTTGGGGCGTGAGTTTCTCGACCCTAGCGCTGCTCTCATTGACTGTCGAGGTGGCGAGATCACACGCCGAGCGAATGATGAGAGGATCACCTTTGTGATCGACAAGAACAAGAAGAAGGCGGAGTGCAATCGAATCTCCACTACCGAAGAAGAGGATGAGTCTGAAGAAGATGAAGCAGTTGCCATTGAGTGGGAGCGAGGAAACGTTAGGGTAGCGGTGTCAACTGCGCCACCTTTTTCTGAGCTCACCACCATTATCAAAGACCGGAAATTCTACATGGTGGATGCCAAAGGTCGACGAGTCTGGACCCGACCTCCTTGTCAATGATTTGAGGTATCGTCGAGCTGCGACGTTAAATCAAGCACTTGTTGGGAGGTAACCCAACATTTTCCGTATTTTCTTTTCAATTTTCATTTTTTTATTATTATTTCGAATTTCTGCTTTTATTTCTTTGCTAACAGTTGTTTTGCAGTATTGAAAAAAAAAATTTGGAGATCAGCTCGATGTCGATTGATGCAGCCTGGCGTCGATCGACGCCTAGCAGTCTGGCGTGATACACTTGATCCAAGGAGAGGGATCGACAAGAAGGCTTCAAGTCAATCAACGAGAAGTGCCAACAGCCACTATTTCACGCCGCGCAATGTTCGAAGACTCCGGGGGATAAAAAGTTGATGTCTGAGATCAACTACCAGGTATCGTTCCCTCTTTTGTCTGATTTTTAAACTTATTCCACTCTTCGAGTTGGAAATAAGTTTGGGGGGATGTGGATAAGAGATGGAACATTCTATCTTTTATTTATTCTGCTTTCCGTATTTAAATTTTGCCTTAATTTTTAAGTTTATTCTATTTTGTGGCGAAAATTTTTGAGTTTTGAAATAACCCGAATGAGACTGTGAGATTAGAATTGATTGAGGGTTGAGTTGAATTGATTGTGATTGTGGTTAGATGCCTTTGAATGTAGAACACCGCATGATAGGATTGATTTGACACTTGTGCTTGCATGCTGATTGAGCTGATTTGAAATTGACTGCGGAATGTGTGAGAATTTTGAGCCTTTATTTCATTTGATGTGAGATTCACATGTGTGTTTTTATTTCTCTAGAACTTGCCTATTTTCTGTGTTGAGACTGCATAGTGTGCACAAGTTTAGGAAATGATCTTAGGCCATCTTTGATAGCCCAATTCCCTAAACACTATCCCTTCACATTGAATTTTCCCTAGTTAGCCACTTTTGAGCCTATACAAAATTTTTCCTTCCTTGTCTATGAGATTAAGAAGAATTATTGGTTTCACTCATGTCTTGAGTTGTGGTATATGGGTGGAATGATTGTGATATGGAGATAAGAAAATATAAATTAGTGGTGAAAAGATGTGTGAAAAAGAAGCTCAAAGAAATAATTAGAATTCTCATAAGCTCTCTGAAAAGAAAAGAATACAAAATTATGTAAAGAGCATAAGAGATTCAAAATGAGCAAGAAAAAAAAAAGGTTGTGTATTTGTTGATATATTGGAGGAGAAGGGTGAATGAACTTAGATGGTGGTTTGGATTGATTGAGGAAATACAACTTGATTGATTTTAGTCACTTGGCCATATTTTCCTACCCCTCACAAAAGCCTACACTACAACCTTATGAAAGTCCTTTTTGATTTCTGGCAGTGGAGATATTAGAAAATTTGCAAGCCTATGGTAGAAATTTCTTCATACATGTTTTGAGTGCTTTCATCTATACCTTAAACACTTGAGAGTTGAGCAATACACTTCCCGTGAGTTCTTCCAATGTTGATGAATTTTCTGTCTCTTTCAAATTGCTTGTGTGTAGTGAATTTTTGATTCTTGACTGTGATGGATCTTGTGAGGCATTGCACTTTAATTACATGATCTTTTGATTTCTTTCTTGCCTATTGATTGAGGACAATCAAACGTTCCAGTTTGGGGGGTTGATAAGCTCATTATTTTACTCGCTTATCTATATTATTTTCTACTATTTTATATAGTTTTATTGAGTTTATATATATATATTCTATGCATGAGTCTGTATTAGGTGGTATTATGCGCATTTTGGTGTTTTTGTAGGGTTTTAGGCCTAAGTTCACAAGAAACCCGTTCCGGAAGCAGTGACGTGTAAGAGTAGCAGTGAAGAGTTCTTTCAAAAGAGGAATTCGAGCTATTGGCACATGGCAATGGATGATGCTTTGATTTAGCTCTCCAACGCAACTGGAATCGGGTCAATCGGAGTTCGGGAGAGAAAGTTATGGCAAAACCGTGAGACCGTGCAGAAGGGGCGAGAAGCTACGTCGAGAGACGCCAATCAGCATCGATCGACGCCAACCAAGAAGCCACGTCGATCGACGTGGATCAGCCACGATCGACGCGAGGCTGTCTACTGGAGCGGAAATTCGAGAAAAAATGGATTTATTCATATCTTTAGGCCTAGATTTGATAGGATACACATCCACCACTATAAATACCTATGTAAATTCGATTTTTCAGAATTCCCCATTATTCCCCATAATTCCCAATCATATTTTAGAGTTTTTAGAGTTTGGAGACTTGGGAAACACGAAACCCTTTTATTTTCTTGTAAGTTCTTTACTTTTATGCAATTTAATATGTTTTCTTTTGGATTTCTATCTGCGATGAGTGGCTAGAAACCCTAGCGGGTTCTAGGGTTTGAATAATATTATGGATGCATGTTAGGATTAATTAATTAGGTTCATGATTCCTGTGTTTATTTTTTAATTCTAGATTAATTCAAGGACCGAGAGGTGACGATTAATTTAGATGTCAAGCTATTGATAGAAGGACCGAGAGGTGAATATTAATAGTGGGAATAGGAATGCATGATACTGAAGGGATTCGTAAACTGAATCACGAAGTCCGTTTGCCACGGATCGTTAATTGGAATATCAAAATAAATTGCTATGCCTATGAACAATCCTAGCATGCTCCTATATTATTATGCATAAGAAGGTTATGCGGAATACCTGGATTGATGAACGATGAAGAACGCGTGCGCGGAGATGCCCTTTGATCTTTCCCACGCACCAAGATTTAATTTCCTAACAGATTGAGGAAATTAATCTATGAAAATAAATAAGATATTTTCGAAAATAAGAGGAGAGAGAAGAAGAAGAATCCTCCTGATCTGATCTTCTGATCTGTATCCCAACTCGATCTGAAAATCTGGTGAAGATTATCTATCAGATCCTTTGCCTGGTTGAGAAGCAGAATTTCCTCCTCGTATCTAAAACTCAATCGATCACCACAGCTCCCAATGCTCTGGTTTGCTGTGTGCAACTTGTGATCTTATGAGTAGTAGGTGCATTGAGGTCTGAGATACTGAGGCCTATTTATAGGAAATTCTTGGCTTCTATTGGGCTTGAGTTATCATGGGCCAGACCAGGGACCAGAATGCGAATAGCAAATAAGGCCTATCAATTAATTAATTCCCATATTCAACCTAAAATATAATTAATTAATTAATATTGATTCATGCCACCAGAGAATCAATACTGTCCTACCTATTTGCTACCACGTTTTGAGGAACGGGTTGCATTGGACTCGGTTTATCCCCACATTTAAGGTTACAGACATTCGTTAATTAATAGCTCTGACAAGCTATTTAATTAATTAACATCTTTAATTCCTGAATCAATCCACTCAAACCTTTTCACTTATGCTTGAACTTAATCAGCCTGCAGGACTTTACCATAACGAACCTTTTTAGCTGTTCAGGGAATGTCACCATCCTATACTGGATGTGGTTACCTAGTTCAGATACCAGACAGTCATACACAAATTGATATCACCCAAGACTGCAGAAGTACAGGTTCAACTAGAACCTTCTCTACAACTCAAAGTGATATACAATATATGTATACTTCTGTATCCTCATATAAGTTTAAGATTCCATCGAGTCATAAAGATCTAGATTCTTTTAATGTCAGATAAAAGAATCGATCTCGACTTAGGTCCTCATCAATGTGTGCCCCACACCAGCATACCAAGACATCCAAGATAAGATGCTTATCCGCATATGCTGCAGCCTACACCGACAGTTTATCCTGGAACTGTCTCAGCTGTGATGACTATTTATATCTCGCTAGGTCAAACGATCCATACGATCTTCCGTGATCTTCTACACACCGTATGATGGCTAGCTTTGCCCTCAGCCCAAGGCTACGTACATGCATCTCGTAAACCTTCTGAGGCAGAGCTTTTGTGAATGGATCCGCTAGATTATCTTTCGTATCAATCTTCTCTATCAGCACATCACCCCTTGCTACGATTTCTCGTATAATATGGTACTTCCTTTCAATGTGTTTTGTTGCTTTGTGAGTTCATGGTTCCTTAGAATTAGCCACAGCTCCCGAGTTATCACAATATACCGTGATTGTTCTGGGTAGCTGAGGAATCACGTCCAACTCCAGAAGGAAGTTTCGAAACCATACCGCTTCTTTCGAAGCTTCAGAAGCTGCCACATATTCGGCTTCCATGGTGGAGTCCGCAATGCACTTCTGCTTTGCACTCCTCCATGATATGGCCCCACCTCCCAATGTAAACACATAGCCAGAGGTGGACTTCTTTTCGTCTCGGTCTGCCTGGAAATCCGAATCAGTATAACCCACAGGGCACAACTCATCACACTGATAAACAAGACAGTAGTCCCTTGTCCTTTTCAAGTATTTGAGTATGTGCTTCACCGCGGCCCAATGCGCCTGTCCAGGGTTAGACTGGTATCTCGCTACCATGCCTACAGCAAAGCAGATATCTGGGCTCGTACATAACATTGCATACATGAGGCTACCCACGACCGATGCATACGGCACGTTGCTCAACTCATCTTTCTCTTTTTGTGTCACCGGACACTGATCCTTGGAAGGGTAACAGACCTTTCTTGGCATTATGCATGTTGAAACGGGCAATCACAGTATCCACATATGACCCTTTAGACAAGGTCAGCATCCTTTTATTGCGCTCCCGCAATACTTTTACCCCTAGGATGTATCCTGCCTCCCCAAGGTCCTTCATATGAAACTGCTCGGATAACCACCCCTTTATGCCCGACAATACTTCCACATTGTCGCCAAATAGGAGAATATCATCTACATAAAGTGCAAGGAATACTACGCTTCCGCTGACACACAGACGGTACACGCAACTCTCGTTTGAACATTGTGAGAATCCATAAGATTTAATCACCTCATCAAAACGGAGATTCCATGACCGTGAAGCTTGTTTAAGTCCATACAGCGACTTCCTTAGCTTCCAGACCAAATGTTCTTCGCCCTTCTGCACATAACCTTCTGGCTGTTGCATATAGATGTCCCTACCTTCTTCAAGGTACCTGTTTAGAAACGCGGTTTTGACATCCATCTGCCAGATTTCTAGGTTCTTATGTGCTGCTATGGCCAGGAGTATTCGAATGGACTTAAGCATGACTACCGGTGAGAAAGTCTCGTCATAGTCTACACCCTCTTTCTGACTTTCGCCACCAGCCTTGCTTTGAAAGCTGTAATTTCCCCATTCGATCCTTTCTTTCTTTTGTATACCCATTTGCACCCTATGGCTCGATGGCCATCCGGCAAATCAGTTTTCTGGTATACATCCATAGTAGTAATGGATTCTATTTCAGAATCCATGGCGATCAGCCATTTGTCCGCATCTTTATCAGATACCGCCTCGTCATATGTCCAGGGATCGGTATCATCTAGTTCGTTTTCCGGGATCAAGTCAGAAGACTCTCCTACGAACGTATACCTCTCGGGTTGGTGACTAACCCTCCCACTGCGACGAGGCATCTGAGTTGTGTCAGTAGTTGGCACAGTACGCGTTTGTCCCATACCTTGCATTAGTGGCAGTGTTGGTATATTCTCACCTGTTACAGGTGGATTCACCACTACACTGGGCTTTCCTGATGGAATTGCTTCTTTATTCTCAAGCTCGTGGAGAATAATTTCACTCTTGGATTTGTGGTTTCTTACATATTCGTCCTCCAAGAATCTTGCGTTGGTACTGACAACGACTTTCTGATTCTCAGGACAATAGAAGTAACCACCTTTCGTTTGCCTGGGATATCCTACAAACAGCATCAGCTGGCCCCTGCTTTCAGACTTATCAGGTTCCTTTGTCAGCACATATGCTGGACAACCCCAAACCCTCACTCTGTTCAAACTTGGCTTTCGCCCATACCAGAGTTCCAGAGGTGTTTAAGGAACCGATTTAGAAGGTACCAGGTTAAACAAATAGGCCGTTGTTTCCAAGGCATATCCTCAAAACAAAATCGGCAAGCTTGCATAACTCATCATCGACCCGACCATTTCCAAGAGAGTTCTATTTCTTCTTTCCGCTACACCATTTTGTTGAGGGGTTCCCGGTGCAGTCCACTGGGATGTAATCCCGTTATCTGACAAGTACTGCAAGAACTCGTTGCTGAGGTATTCCCCACCACGATCTGATCGTAGTGTCTTGATAGTCTTACCAAGCTTCTTTTCTACCTCAGTCCGGAATGCTTTGAATTTCTCAAAGCATTCAGACTTATGGCGAAGCAAATAGACGTATCTGAATCTTGAGTAATCGTCAATGAATGTGGCGAAATACTCATACCCTCCACGAGCTTGCATGGACATTGGTCCACATAAGTCAGAGTGGATCAATTGTAACACGTCCTCTGCTCGAGACTGACTTGCCTTAAAAGGCCTGGTCGTCATCTTTCCTTCTATACAGGACTCGCAGATTGGATGCGGTACCCCTTGGTAGGAATCCAAGAGCCCATCGCATGCTAATCTCTTTATCCTCTTTAGATTGATGTGACCTAGTCTCAAGTGCCAGAGATATGTTTGATCCTCATCGGAAGAAAACTTTCTCTTTAAATGATTATTATTATTAGATGAGCTTGCAACATTCACAGAAGATTTATGCATACAATCAATGATATAGAGAGAGTCAATCAGTTTGCCATGACAGATAATACCGTTATTACCAATGATAGAAACTCCACTATCAAAAATAACTGAATATCCATCACAAAATAACTTGGAAACTGAAATTAAGTTCCGCCGAAAAACCGGCACATATAAAACATCTCTCAAAATCAGAACATTGTTTTCAAAGCATAAAGTAAAATCTCCAATGGCTACTGCTGAGACTCGTTCTCCGCTGCCCATTGAGATGGTAATCTCGTCATGCTTCAGCTGCCTTGTCGGCCTGAACCCCTGCAAAGTATAACAAACATGGTCAGTAGCTCCAGTATCCACTACCCAAGAATGGGTAAAAACTGATGCTAAACATGTTTCCGTTATAAATGCACATGACGTACCTTGTCTACCCGTGCTAGGCACTAGACAAATCTACTTCACTTCGCTTGCGTTTGCATAGCCTTGTGATAGCCTCTGCCTGATCAGCCTCTTCTAACCGCTTAAGTAATTCCTTTGCCTCAATCATAGTCTTATCAAAGACCTTCATGAATTGAGCAAATTCTGAAGCTTTCTGGTCAGATTCCCATCGTTCTAGTGCCAAGAGTAACTCTGGAAGAGTGTACTTGCACTTGGTACCAAGGGACTTGATGAAATCACCATAAGAATCAGAGAGAGAGTGCAGGATGATATTGATTTTAGCCCGACTAGTGATTCATCCACCTCTCTTTCTGTACCTTCTCATGATTTCCATCATGCTGTCAAGATGCAGAGACAACGAACTCCCATCAGTCATCTTCTTGCAGACCAGGTCTTCCACAAGACTGTAACTGACAGTTCGTCTCACCTTCCCATATACCCTTATTAGATCCCTCCATATCTCAACAAAAGATTGATACTGATCGTATTTGAGCCTTAGTTCTCTGGATATAGTTTTCTTAATGAGAATGCGGGCAAACTCATCAGAAGTCCTCCATCTTTCATAGAACACTCGCTCATAACCAGTGCAATTCCAATACTTGGGAGATAAAGGATCCATATAGAGTATACGAGAATGATTTGCAATGTGGAGTATTTCCATGAAGCAAAACTTCCACTCAGGAAAATTCGGACCGGTTAAAGGATTTGATGTCAAGAGATAAATGATACGATGAATAGACATATCTGAAAATAATAAATTAAAACACCAATTAAAACATAGTCGCAGAACATTGAAACAATTAAATATTGAAACCTTATGATAAAGCAATATTAATGTTTCCTCCAATTTGCCTAAGTGTTACTATTGCAAGCCACACATGTGGACGTTTACAACAAAACACCTAACCAGACTGCATCTTTCAATTCCAGTCCTTTAATTCTAATCCATACCCGGGTTCCTTAGAAAAATGTAATTAATAATTGGAGACTAACTTAAGACCATATTATCCTACTGAGCAGGGACTTCACATATGAGTTATACTCTGGACAATATCTAAGCTAGCTTACTACCAAAGCCAACCCTCCCATATAAGGACACACCTGATCCCTTATAATAAGGTTGTCTCATTTAATTCAATCCCTAGAGAACTTATGACAATTCAATACGCAAGCTACACATGTAGACGTTTACGCATGAACTCCCACTTCTCACATGAAATAAATGTTTGTTTTAAGAAATCCTATCTATTAGAACTTATGAACAATAAATTAAGTAAGCTACACATGTAGACGTTTACCTAATAAATTATCCACTTCCAATAAAGGATCGCTTTGTGGAGGTCTTACTAAATTATGAGCTTAGTAATTTTCAGTTCATAAGGTTCAATTGCACATATTATTTTATGTAGCCATAATTATAACGTTGCTAAAATTCTATCATGCATAGCATGAACCCCGAATTTATAGTCATAATTAATTACATAAAATAAATCACATAGCATGCTTTAAAGCCGTAAATAAAAGCAGTAAATGTGCTCTCTATTATCTACAACATGCTGATATGCTGCGCAATAATTTTAAACACGTATATCATGTGAAGACAGATAATAAAACAAATAAAAATGTCCTCGTGGCCCCATGATACAAAATGAAATAAATCTAACTATTACAAGTTGGAATTTATTTTACAGATCTTCGACTGGGCTCCCACTACTTGGACTGAAATCTTGATTTATTTTCTGAATTTGGGCCTCCAAGATTTGATCCATCAGAAAATTGGACAACTGGGCCAGTTAACAAGATCGCAGGCCTAGGCACACATTGCAAGCCCAATAGCCCACGAGAACTCGGCCCGACGAGCCACCACCGGCGAAGCACCATCGCCGGCGACCCACCGTCGTCGTGAGGGCTCCCGGCATGCACAACAGCCATGCACGTACGTGCATGGATGCAGTCCGCGATACCACCTCCTCCGACCGTTGCCCGTTTCGCATGCCGCCGCCCCGGCTTGCCCCGACCGTCGCCTGAACTGCCGTTCACTCTTCTTCTCTTCTATTAGCCTCCGTGACTCACCGGAATCGTGCGAGGATCGAGCCGGGGTCGCGCGAACCACGCGAAAAACCCTAGGGTTTTCTGCGTCTGACCGTACGCCCAACCGCCGTCCCAGCCTGCGTCGCCGGCACCAACCCACCGCCACACCACTGGGTCGTGCCGCCGCTGTCCGGGGAGCGCCCGCCTGCCGCCGCAAACGCGCGCAGGGCTGCGCGGGTGCTGGCACGCGTGCGCGCGAACCCTAGGGTTCCGCCGCGCTGCGCGCCCCCCTCGCGCCCTGACTGCCGTCGTCCGTGCCTCCGGCAGGCTCCTCGCCGCCCCGCGTCGCCGTCCCGTGATCCCCCGCACCGTCGCCTGGCCGGCTGTGGGCCGCGCGGCCGCTGCCCATCGCGCGCACGCCGCGCGCTGAAACCCTAGGGTTTCCGCGCGGCTGCGCCGCCGTGCCCCTTGCCGCGCGCGACCGCCGTGCACGGCCTGCTGCCGTGCTGGCGCCGTCGTGCGGTCTTGCGTTATTCGTGTTCTTCGTTCTTCGTGTTCTTCCTTCTTCGTTTTACAGATTTAATTTTTTTTTTGAAAATAGAATTACATGGGATAATTCTAATTACAATCTAAAAATTCTAATCTAACCACGGATATATCTCGTGGGTGAAAAACGAATCCATATAAATGGGCGGATTAACCCGAGGAACCACGAGGACGAAAAAACATACAATCAATCCATAAACCATCCATTGCATGCAATAAATAATAATAATCATGCATGTTCATAGGCAATATTATTTTTCCGATAGAGCCAATTAATTAAACCTGGCTTTGATACCAATTAAAGGGATTCGTGAACTGAATCACGAAGTCCGTTTGCCAAGGATCGTTAATTGGAATATCAAAATAAATTGCTATGCCTATGAACAATCCTAGCATGCTCCTATATTATTATGCATAAGAAGGTTATGCGGAATACCTGGATTGATGAACGATGAGGAACGCGTGCGCGGAGATGCCCTTTGATCTTTCCCACGCACCAAGATTTAATTTTCTAACAGATTGAGGAAATTAATCTATGAAAATAAATAAGATATTTTCGAAAATAAGAGGAGAGAGAAGAAGAAGAATCCTCCTGATCTGATCTTCTGATCTGTATCCCAACTCGATCTGAAAATCTGGTGAAGATTATCTATCAGATCCTTTGCCCGGTTGAGAAGCAGAATTTCCTCCTCGTATCTCAAACTCAATCGATCACCACAGCTCCCAATGCTCTGGTTTGCTGTGTGCAACTTTTGATCTCATGAGTAGTAGGTGCATTGAGGTCTGAGATACTGAGGCCTATTCATAGGAAATTCTTAGCTTCTATTGGCTTGAGTTATCATGGGCCAGACCAGGGACCAGAATGCAAATAGCAAATAAGGCCTATCAATTAATTAATTCCCATATTCAACCCAGAATATAATTAATTAATTAATATTGATTCATGCCACCAGAGAATCAATACTGTCCTACCTATTTGCTACCACGTTTTGAGGAACGGGTTGCATTGGACTCGGTTTATCCCCACATTTAAGGTTACAGACATTCGTTAATTAATTTAAGCTCTGACAAGCTATTTAATTAATTAACATCTTTAATTCCTGAATC